>VXBH01002032.1:27483-58986 GCA_013400035.1 Rynchops niger | reverse complement strand
CTCTGGAGACATTCAAAACCCGCCTGGACACATTCCTGTGCAACCTGCTGTAGGTGACCCTGCTCTGGCAGGGGGGTTGGATTAGATGATCTCTAGAGGTCCTTTCCAACCCTATGATTCTATGATTCTATGAATAGTTAAAAAAATGTCTTTAAGGGTTCCTAAAATGAGTCTCAAAGATAACAATGTCATTACTAAGACAAACTACCTTTGTCTTTCTTAGCTTCTATACCCACAGAATTCTCTGATTCTGGATTCCTATCACTGTTTAATGGAATCTAAAAACATTCTGTTTCCAATACATCAGCATGAGGAACTGACTTTCCTAAAATTTGAGAGACCAGACGAGATTCCAGCTAAGATATGACAAATTTTACCTAATTTGTTTCTTTTACCAAGTATAGAAAGTGTTTATTGGAAACACAATTTTGATTGGAAAAAAATCACTATGCTTTCATTACAACTCTAAAAGTTCCAAGATCCATATGTAACAGTATCTGCTCCCCGCAGGTTTAGTTCTGTTTCTAACAGTTGAATGTTATCATCAGCCCCATCAAACATGTGGCAGAGCAACTGGTATTCTGCAGCATTTGGGGGTGAAAACATTTTCCTAACCTTGTCCTATTTGACACAGATGGTGAGAGCCTAACCATTGCGTTGAAGCTCCTGCAACTAACTTCCACCTCTCACTGGCAGTTTTTTTCCAGGTAGTGTTATTAAACACCCTGCACAGTGAGTATTTTAGTTGTGCGGATGTCACCCTGTCTGAACTGAAGACACTAATAGTACATCAAGGCACAGGGCTGGAAGGTGAGATCACCTCTGTGTTTCAAGTAGCTGAAGGCATGTGTGCTTGTCACTAGAGTTTATGACCAAGCTGCTCCTACGTGTTTTTATTGTGGCAGTCGTGGGTTTTTTTTTTTTAAATTTGTGCAGCAGAGACAATATAACCATTTATTTCAGATTCACTATGTTATTATTTGGACAACACATGTTGTCATGGGATTAGACAAATGCAGCCAATTTATGCTGGCCAAATTATTTAATCTGTTGAAGATAATTCAGTCCACATATTAAAGGATAGATTTCAGTTATTGGACAGAATCAGTACTCTGCCATGTGACCTAGCTGCTTATTGTTCATCAAGTGGAATTTGACCCTAAAGCCTTTATATTCCTCAGAATCAGTCTAGCTCAAACAGAGGCTCCCTCTTTGTGCCACAATACCATTGACAGACTTCATCTAACGCCCCTGCAGTGAAAGATACTCCTGCTACAAGGACCTCAGCTGTAAAAATGTAGATCTGTACTGGAGCTGTAGACCTCAGCTCCAAAACACCCCAGATTCCTTGTCTCTAAGAAGCATTGTTCTCTTTCATGTAGTATTTGCAGAAGGCAATTTCAGTTTTGTGCAGAAAAGGAAAGACCCCCTGAATTTTTTTTTACCGTGTTTGGTTATTTCTCCATTGAGGCTGTCAGCTTCTGCTGGCTATACTAGCTCTGAGAGTACTCTTAAATGTTGGTCATTGTACTTAGATATCAGAAAAGATGATAAACAAGTTCACTGTTAACCATGTGATTAAATGAACTATCTTATCAGCAACAACAGAACAAGACTGGAACTAGTATGGGACAATCTTGGATAGCAATTAGAACACTGCCTATACTGTTGTTTTTATCTCGTTTTCATGACATTGAAACATGCTCCACTATTTCTGCTGACCTTCTGAAAGTGTACATATATTTCACAGTAAGTAAAGGACGTTTGCAGTACTTACAACAACTCTGGTGTACACTTCTTCTGCAAAATCACTGTCTTTGTATTTGGCTTCTGTTGGGAATGTGTAGGTAGTCAACCACTGCAAAAGAGGTAGATCTACTCTTGTGCCAGTAAATGAATATTGAGGGGCATGAATGTGTGTATCAACCATTCCTGGCATGAAGAATTCACTAGGGAAAGAAAAGAAAATTGTAATAGTCAAAAATGTCACAAAATTTTTCACAGTAAGTAGTTTTGCTTCAAATACTATGTTTGAGCAAAATCCACCAGAGTAAATGTCCAGTACAGATTAACCTTCCTCTTTCACCATCAGCCTATCAACTGCTACTGTACCTCTACCCATACTCCTTTTACGTATGGGTATGAAGTAGTTGAATAATAACTTTTACACAGACTTATATATAGCTACCTGAAAGAAACACAACATAAGAGCATGATGAATCCAATTATCTTTAATATTTACCCAAACTAAATATGAACAAATAAAGCAAAACTGACTTCACAATAACTAAAACTATTCCCCCATAGAATCCACATGAAAAAGAAAAGATTTGGGCACAGTCTTGCTTCCTAGTATGTACATATTTGTAATGCCTCTAGCTGCCAGAACATTACATTCACAAAACTGTAACTTTCTATATTCCAGTATTCCAGTTTTCCTNTGCAGACACAGACACTGGTGAAAAAATCTCTGCTCAATATCTTGACAGGAAAGACATATTTACAATAGAACTGTAACAGTTTGCTGTCATGTAGTGTTCATGAAATAACAGGGATGAATATGCCAACATTACTAGGAAGTTGTTATAATTATTTTGTTTTGTGCTGGAATTCCATACAGTTTAAAATTTCTCTCACTCTTCTTCCCTTCTCCCTGACTATTGAATGAACAGTGATTTAATCTCTTGGTAGTTCCCCTTCTTCCTGCTTTCCTGCATGCTAGAAAAGCTGAAAGATCTTTCTCAATCTGACCCATATTCCCACCACCTTCCATTTTCCTTAGGCTGTTTCAAGTGAAGAAAACATCTGATGACTCATATATTCTGTATAATTAGCTATCCAACAAAGCATACAGATTTTCTAACAACTGAACACTAAAACAATGATCCAGCCCTAGATTCTAAGCCAAAAGTTATTTACAGTTGTGCTGCTACATGCAAAGCATAGTATGTGCAATCCAAAACTATTTCACTTCACCAGAAAGGTGGAACATTTAACTGCCTGAAGAAAAAAGGAATGCTCTGGCTGCAATACAGTTATAAATCCAAGGCTCTGTGTTTAGAAGATTCAAATTTTCTAATTTTATTAGTTTTTATTAAGGAATGTGTCAAACCCCAAGAAATTGAGCTTTACATTTGCAGTGTTAGTGTTGCCTACATTTACTAAGTCTAGAATTTGGAGCTAGTTGGGCATGGCCCACTGCTAACCACATGGATATAAAATATAATTTCAAGAAAAAACGTCATTTACTTCTGTAAGAAGAGGTCCTGTATGAAAGCTAAATATGGCATTTTGTCCTGCACAGTGTAAATCACCCCGCACAATTCAGCCATGGCTCCAGTCCCAAACCAAGGAATGCAAAAAGCACAGGGACCGTCCAACCCTTCCAGGTTGTCCCATCCAGGACACAGGCACCTCTTGAGTTAAGAGCTCTCATGGAGCTGAAAGGGAGTTTTGCCCATGAGACTGAGGTTAATGTGTTCCCTGTCAAAATGTATTCACGGCAACTCACATTACTTCAGTCAGAGAATAAACTGCATTTGCTGAAATTAATCTAAACAAAACACATACTGGTTACTCAGTTCTCGTATGTCAGATGTTTTGAACCCCCACTTCTTAGCCAGCTGCTCTTGCTGATCAGCTTTTTCCAAAAACACAATCTAAAAGAAAGAAAACATAGTTAGATACTTTAAACCTGTATCCCACATCAGCTTTACATGAAGGCAAAACAAGGCGTATCTTAAAACAGATTTTACGCACTTACTGCAAAGGTCATAGGTTTGTATTGAAATACTTGCTCTTCCTGACTATCAAGCATGATTTTTAAACACCTACTCACAATCCAGTGAATAACCACACCCTTTTTGTAACTTGTAAGAAAACAGTTAATTCTTTCTCAAGTAATACACAGGCAGAACTGCACAGAATTCAGTGTCCACTCTCATTCCTGCAATATACTGGCATGCCAGCAGTAGTGTCAGTCATTACGTTCATTGTGGAGGTGTGCAACAGCCTTATGGGAATGCAATTACAGTATTCAAAACCAGAGGGGTCAAATTAATTGCTTTGCCTAGGACTGACTGGAAGGGAGCTAAGCATTTTCTGATTTTCTGCTCATGTCATTGATGTTGGGGGTTTGGGTTTTTTTTAAGTGCTGAGGAAGAGAAAAGAAATTGAGGGGAAAAATGCAGATAATGTTTTAATTTTCCAGAACAGACTAAAAGCATGACTAAGATCTTTGTTTATTTCAATAAAACTGCTATCTGGAACCTAACCCAGACCCACTTGACTCCTCGAGGACATCGACTCTACCGCTGCTGAGTTACTGTTGCCAAGTCAGAATTTTAGCACATTTTCTGTTTATTTTTGAATTGTATGGCATTTTAATCTACAACATGACTCTTGGCAGCTTAATTCTCAGCTCTTTAATTCTCTGGTCTGGCAATAACAAGTGTGACAACTCCCCCAAGAAACAAAGAGCAGAGAGTCTAGGAACTGCAATTCCTGCTACAGGCTCCAGGCGGGATTCCCTGCCCATGGCAGCGGGGTTGGATCTTTAAGGTCCCTTCCAACCCAAACCATTTTATCATTCTATGATTCTATGATTGGGGTTTCTGCAACACCTGACACAGTAAGAGGACCCTGCTGCCTGCCCCAGACAAAGGCTGGCTGTCCTGGGCTTTCAGAAGCTCTTGCTGAGCCACAGCTTCTGCCAGGAACTAACTCATGGTGTTCTAACTCCTTTGGTATAAGAGCTCATTCCTCTAAGTTCAAGGGAGCAATCTTACTGCTATCAGCATCCTTCTGTTTCTGTGAAGATTCCCACGCTGAGGGCCTGCATCACCCTCATGACAGCAGTTTCTGAGGCAGCAATTAAAAAAACATGTAAAGGCAAGATCAAATAGCTGTAAAAAGGCAATAGGAAGCAACTTAGGAGGAAGATCAAGAGGACCCAAAGAGCACTGTTTAGCAGTTATTTGCACGCCCATTTTTATGTGTGTGACATTACCTTTTGAATTTTATATTTTTTCTATAGTGAAAAATGAGCAAAGGCTGATAAACTCTAGACAAGAAGTTTTGGGCTGCCTAGTCTTTTAAATGCATGTATGGCTTATATGATTTACATGGTCTAAAGACCAGAAGTTTTAAAATTTTAATCAGAAAAAGAAGTATTAAAATCGTATCATATAAATAAATACCACCCTAGCAAAAGCTGCAAGAATACTGTAGTCCATTAATACTTCACATGAAGCAGCATCTCTCTCCTTCTAAAGAGGAATATACCCAGCTTAATTAGCTATATATCTGCAGAAGGCTTAGAATACAGACCTACTGAAATTTCAGATGAGCAATAAAGAAAATGTCACTCAGATGCTGAAGTCAAAATGGATGCAGAATTAGTAATGTTAGAGCTGCTGGAAAAAAAAAAAAAAAAGAGAGAGAGAGAGAAAAGGGAAGAGAGAGAGAAACATGAAATACCAGATGGCAAATTCTGGAAACAGGCGTTGCCATGGAAAAGAAGTGGCTATTATATACTGTTAGGGTGCAGATAAATAAAACACTTATATCGCAGAAGAAAGAAGGAAATATATTTCAAGGGAGCTGGACACGTGAAAACCCTAAACCTCACACCTGGTCAATTAGTGTTGAATGCAGCTATGGATGAATCAGCAAGACAACGATACTATTTTCAGACAAACTTCCCAACAGAACTCCTTGGTAACCCAAGCGATTCTCCCCATTGCTCTAGGATGCATTTGCTCTGGCCACCTTTCTAACACTGAATGCTTTAAGGTCTTTGAGGTCCCAGGCTTGGACATTCGCTCGCACTGGTCCATTAAATTAGTTCTGGACCATAACACTGTAAAAGCAAGGAAAAACTCTATGGCAGAGTCATTACAGAGTCAAAAGAAGTGCACAGACAAGACAAAGACCTTCAGCTTGTAAAGAAGGAAGTCAAGGATGATAACCACCACTTTGGGAAAGGTGTCTCACAAAAGGCAGGATCAACAGCTGCTACCACCACTGCCCAAACACTTTGATCAGTTCTGATGTGTCACCCATGTAATGGGGCTAAAGGATCCACAGATGAGGAGCTGAGACCTCCCTTCTCTGGTGCCTACCTCAGGCCTTTTTGTTATTCCAAGAGATGCCCAAAGCTCCTCCATCAACACATAGCTGGTCCACTAAACTGTGCATCAACCCTGACACAGTAAATCCCGCCTGCCTCCAAGCACCACAGTGCACGTAGCTTTGCTACAAAGGAATGGAAAATGAATGATACTGGCTGAAGGAACACAGGTCTTTTTTGATCCAACAGTGCCCGTGTTACTTCTTTCCTGGTTATGACATTCATAGATGAACATGAGTAAGGGGTCCATCCTTCTTTTCCCTCCCACATACTTCTCTTCCTTCCCTCTTCCCACAACAATTAGCTGACTTTTGCAATTAGAGACACAATGCCTATTGCTTGCCTAGTTCACAAAACTGGAATGTGAAGTTGGATAAGAGGCAGGAGCACTTATTAGACCCAGCTCCTGAACGAATGTCCCAACCTACTGAGAAAGTCTCAGCAACGAACTCCAGATGGATGTTAGTGCCTTGGTACCTTCCTCCTTGTACAGCTAACACGAATCGCTTGCTATCCCAGCTGGCTTAAGTCAAGCACTTATGTTTGGCGGTACTTAATAATGTTAACTCTTATTCCACAACTCATCTTTTCATGCCTTCAACAGGAGCTTTTAGCTTAATATTTGTTCTGTTTACTTGATATGCTACTCAGCTAAGTTAATCACACCAACACTTCAACTCGCATTTTGCACCTGTCTCTATTTTCTTTACTCTGAGGAATACTACTCTATTTGCTGTTCCCCAAGACCAGCACCACACTGCTCTGCAAACCACTCAGTTAAACACAGTCCTTATTTCACTAACTTCAAGACAACTTGAGTCATCATACCTGACAGCAGCATTTTCCTTGATAAAGCTCCCTTTTCACCTACAGGCAAAGCACGGAGATGACATTTCAGCTGTAGGATTTACTAGCCAAGTATCCCCACATGCAGTGGGGGTCTGGGCAGTGTTTCTGTGGTGCAGGTTATATGCTCCTGTCCCTCAGACAGGGGCTCACTCTGGAGAGCAGGACCTCGCTGTTCACAAAGTCTGTTCACCCCATCAGAGACCATGCCAAGATTCTTCCATGATGGAGTCAGTAACATGAGGTGAACATTTAGTTAAACTTACTTCTTTGGGAGTAATACCAAAACAGCTTTGGTGTAAACTTGGACAATAAAGGTAAGCAATTTTCTAACCATCATGTCCTCCTTGAAAAGCCAACTCTTCCATGATTCCAGTGGAAGTTCTGCATGAGGTTAAATTATGAGTAATAGGCTAAAGGGTACCAAAAGTCTCTGTATCAGACCCTGGAATAGTAAAATGCCAAGAATTTCTATTAAAAAGAGAAGAAAATGAAAGTCCTTGTTACTGTACTCTGGTGTGAATTGTATTTTTGGACAACAGTGTTTTACTGGAAAATATTTCTTTTTAAAACAACTGCATGGGAATATGCCAATTTATGCAAGGAAAACAGCATCCAGTGAATTCTTGTTCACTAGGAGAAGGGAAGAGGGTGACTGAGAGCACAAATCCCTAGGTATAGCTTACTAAGGCACCTGTTTTTCAAGAAAATCACTTAAAGGTCTTGATTTCCTGAGGATGCAGAATAGGGACCCTTTTACAGAAATTGCCAGTACGCAGAGCAGGATGGGGTATGGGTTTCTCCCTCCTGCAACCAAGTTACACAAACCAAACCCTTTTTTAATTCAGCTCTATTGTTTTTAGTTGACACCAGCCAATACATAGTTAGCAGGTTTTTACTGTCCTCCCATACATCAAAATACAGCATAGACTTTGCTATCCCTTGCACCAGACTCCTCAAGAGATGTAAGAGGAGTGTCCTGAAACTGGCCCTCATGGACATGTATGAACAGATAAAATAAACACCGTAAGGACTCAAAGTGTGCTTTTGAATTGTACTGGAGCCTGACATGCTGAAGCCTGTTCTTTAGCAGCAAGAAAGAAAATTACCTTTTTTTTATCACATATAGGGTACCTACATATGATGTTATTATGTATTATTGAGTCTATAAGAAATTACCAGTCTACCTGCACAACACGCACTGTGCAACTGAGTTTCACCTGTGATATTAAGAGAATGATACAGCTTTCCTGCCAGAATCAATCCTGTGTTATCAGTAAGTGCAACTTTAAACTTGGCTTGTACCACTAACATGCCCAACATAGTCTTCGTAACTCTGTGTGGATATATGCCATCATTTTTCTTGTGACAAGAAAGGAACAAAAAAAAGTCCCTCAGAAGGCTGTGCATGAGTGAGTACAGGGGGTACACTGCAATTACTCACAATCATGATTTGACGCTTAGAGAATGAAAAACCCGCTTGTGAAACTGAAAGAATGAGAGAATCTGGAAGAGCGCCTGGTCCAGGCACGCTGCTGCTTCGGAAACATTGAACACACCTCAAAAAACAGATTTTGGCTACCTGCAGAGTCGTTCCAAAGAGGTAACATGCCATCCTAGTTATCTCCAGTCCCATTCTAGACTGGGGACCACGCTGGCGCAAAATCCCTTCCCCGCGGGTCCCTCCTCTTGCCGACAGGCTCCGACTACTTCGAGCGCCGAAATTTTCCACTTTCTCCCTACAGACCGGCGGAGACGGTCCTGCCCCTCACCACCCCCGCATCGGGACTCGGGACCCAAAAGGGTCATTTTCCACCCCGAGACAGGGGGACGNGGCACACAGCGGGCTACCGCCCCTCGGTGTCTCCCGCTGCCGGCGGCGGCTTCCTGGAGCTGTCACCATTTCCCCACCCCCTGGTGACTTTCTCTTCGGGGAGTGGTTTCGGCGGAGGGAGGGCGGGAGGCCGGGCCGCCCCCTTCCCCCGGCGCCCCGGGAGGCAGGAGGTGACCGCGGGCGGCCGGGAGGTGCGAGGGGGTGACCCCCTCCCTGCCCCAAACCGTCAGCCACCCCCACCGTCGGACCCATCCCCAGAACCCTGCAGGGATGGGTCCTCTGCCGTGTAAGAGGCTCGACAGCCTGGAGCAACGCGCAGTGGGTTGTGGGGGTGCCAGTAACTCCCCACAAGGTGTCTGGCTATACTTTACTATGTCTGGCAACTAACTTTTGCAACCAAACTGAAGGCTGCAACCACTTTCAAGGGTTTCATTTACAAATGTTTGAGTCCGTAAGCTTCCTCTGCCACAAACTGCCAGCATCTTGGAACCTGTTGCTCTGTGCCTGGAGCACTAGGAAATTTATTGGAAGTTTTCAGAAAAACAGACCTAATTTTAAAATGTTATAAACCTTAAACATCTCTTTTGAGGTGTCAGTTGCTGCTTTGTTTCAGCTATTCTGTTGTACTAAGTGCTCCAGTACTAATCTCTCAGACTGTCTCCTCAGTCCTTGGCGCCCATACTGCACGTTTGTAGGGTATAGGAGTACAAAATAGATGCCAGCCGAGGTACCAGAACTACCGGCAGTAGGCAGCCAAATGCCTCGTGCGGTNAAAAAAAAAAAAAAGAGAACAGCCTCCGGAAAACAAAAGGCAGACAAAAGTGAATTTTGTTAACCCAAAGAACTGCACTTCCAGAACCATATTCTGCTCCAACAACCCAAGGCAAAGTACATCATGAACACATGCTAAGAGGGTTGCTATTAAGAATATTAGGATAAGGCTTCATGGGGACAGAATGATGTACACCAAGGATAACTTGACAACTGTCCTCTAAATTCTCATTTGAAGACACCTGTCTTCATCAGGTTGTCAAGCGAAGAATGAACTTGGCAGCAAGGGCACTGACACTGTCCTTCTCAAAGCTGGATTGCGAAGTTTGTTGTTACGTAGTTTACCATTAAAAGACCTTTGCACTTCCCATTGTGCTGACACTATACAAATGCATAGCAGATTATCTTTCCTACAAACTCTCCAGATCAATGGTGGGAGGAGAGAAAAACACTGTGGGAAAGCCCAGAAAGAGTTTAATTTTGGTCTGCTATGGACGCGCCGTCACCCTGTTTCTTGCCTTCTTTGCATACGAATGCTTTAGGTTACTGTAAAGCAAGTTTAAAAAATAGAGGACTTACTGATTTCAACTGAAAGATCTTGCCTTGACTTTACTATCAATCTAATCAGGCCATAAAGAATGTCCAAAGTAAAGCAGACATGTGAAAGTGACTTTTACATGCTGATATTGGTAATTTCTTGTGAGAGAAATGTGCGTCTTGTGTATCTTGTAGTTTAAGAAGACTCCCAGTGAGACAAAATGGATTTTTAAGACTTTTTTTTAAATTGTATTTCTAATATCTTTGACAGGAGAAGCTATCAAACAAAACAAAAGAAAACACAAATTGGTCTTTCAGGTTAATCTAATTTGGAGAACAAACTGGCATGAGACTCTTTCACACAATTCAGTTTGCTTACAACACGGTAGTACTTCCTGCTTCCTTGAACAGCAAGGTAATAAATTTAAAAAAAATAGCACCAAGACCCTTTTTTAAATTAGCACTTGCAGAAGCCCTTTTACAAAGATGTTTCTGAGGGTGATACTGCTGTGTTTATTAAGACTGCAACTGAAATGAGCTGTTTTCCAAGCTGTGACCCCAGGCAAGGAGAATTGTCTTTTGCTGTATGAAAGATAAGGAGTGAGAGATAGGCTGTTTTGCCACTGAATAACCAAAGGTAGAGGGTGTAGAGCTGAGAAACAGGGTGAACTGAGACCAAGCCCTGCAGAGGTAAGATACCTGCTCCTCCTGTGAACAGAAGAGTGAAGACAGCTTTCCCCAGCAATAGCTACTGCTCCATACAACTTGCCCCTACCCTTGTGGCAGCAGATAGCCCAATTTTTCAAAGTAGTTGGGTCACACTGTATGCTGTCCTCTCCAGTATGCTGCCACAGGTGGCTGTGAGCTTCACTTAACTCACGTCAGGCTACACGTGGCTTTTGGCTTCAAATCCTGAGCTCTTCCACTGGCTGCTACCCAGACACATGTACACTGCTGTGCAAAGTAATATACAGCAGAGCTCACTGTTCCTGAGAAGCCCTTTGGTAGCATTTGGTGGGCATGTGGGCTGCTCCTGAGAATCTGAGCCTGCTTCAGCCCTGGTTTTCCATGAAAAATCGCAGGGATTTCCTCCAGCTACCTCGCCTGAAAGGTGACATGTACTCCACTGGTTCCATTGAGATTTAATCCAGCCAAGATTTGTGCCTGAGAAGAAAACCAAAAACACTGACCATTTTTCCCTTTAGCACTTTTAGGGAGAAATGTCAATAGCAACCACTGTTAATGATAAATTTACTGCCATAAGTGCGTTCCAAACACTCTGAAGTTTCATGATTTTATTGTTAAAAGAACTAGAGGTCTCTTCTGCTTTTTCCAGATGCCACATGGGAGAGAATGGGACCCCTGAAGATAGGGGGGTGGTGGAAGAATTTTTAACACCCTTCCCTCTTCCCAGACTTTTTTTTGTTATAAGTTTGTAAGTTGCACATGCATGCCCTAGATATTGACATGGCTCAAGATGAGACCTTGGCCAGCTTTGAAAAAATGAGTCATTCTTCCAAGATATTATAAGAGGATTACCCTGATGTATGTTTCGTTTTGCTGGAATTCAATGGGCTAGGCACTTAACCTCCTTGGATAGAAATGTAATGCTCTGTTGTGACTGTTATATATTAATTAACTTAAAGAGTAATTGAAATAACTTGCTTTCTTTTTTTGCAAAATTGTTGAGGAGAGGTCTGAAGAGAGAGATTTAGCTTCTTACAAATTACACAATGTTTTGTTTGAAAAGCATTTTAAAATAAATCTTAGCTTTATTATCTTCAGACCTTGAAATCTTCATACCTGGATTAACACATTCACAATAAAGTACATAATTACTGTACTTTGATCTACTGCTGTTAAAAAAAAAAGTCTCTCTCACCATTCAGCAGCTTCTCAGACTGTCTTTGTCTTCTAAATAATTGTCCTCTATGCAGTTATAGAAATGAGTCTTCAGGCTGAGTCCTGAAGCCAAACAACTTCAGGACTAGAAGAATAATCTGTCAGTGTACAGGGGCAGATTTTAGCACAATTAGCTTGTCTTCATTCTCATTAACACTTGTGCTTTCTGATCTTTTGTTTCACTTGGCACATTATACAAAGTAAGAATTCAGTGCCTTATTTCAGAGTTTCAGAGCACCCAAGCTGACCCTGCGACATCTGGGAAATATCAGAAAAAGGAACTTGTGTCTCCCCCAACTTTCAAACGATATTTGATGGGGTACATGGCACCAAACAGAAGCTCCTATTGTCAGGACTCTGCTGAGGTAAAAGTGCCTGTGGAGCCTCAGCATCAGGATACAATAATTATTGGTCTGATATAGAAGTGGATGTTCTTATTGCATTTTATGGTCAAAATGTACCGTGTATATAATTTGTAACATAGCAACTAAGTCAATGGAGAGGCAAAATATAATTGATTTATCTGCTATTGAGTGATGTTCGTCTGTAAAAGAGAGAGATGAGTATGCAGCAAATACTTGTGAATATTCAGAAAAAGAAAGAAAGTGAAGCATATCTACTGTCAAGTGTGAAATTACGTTGGGAGCTAGGGTTAATTCAGCACAGGCTGCCTCAAGCACCTCATTTTCCCTGAAATATTTATATCATCAACATCTGTTTACAATACTTTATTTTTCAAGCTCCATCTGAAACTGAGAATTACCCCACCCAAAAAGGGGAAGAAGCAATGACCATACCTACAAGCTCCATTTCATTTACTGCCATGGGCATTTACTCTGCAAGTCCCAGACAGAGCTTTCAGCCTTTGATTCCCAAGTCTACAAAGGCTTGGGAAGGCAAGGCTCAGACACCTCCAAAGGAAGCTGGAGTTACCTGCTGATGTTTTCAACTTGCAAAAGGGGCCAGTACTGACATAGTGCTGTTATAAAATATTGCATCATTAGAATTTGAAGATAGTACATCTTACTTGTTTACTGATACATAATTACCTTAAGCACAGGTTGGCTGATGTTAATTTTAACACTAATAAAGGTTTACTGCCTTCTTCCTAACAGGAATTGTAGTAACTAAGCCAGAGGTTTACTTAAGAAAAGACAGGAAATACCACACAAATATCAGTAAAACTAATTTTTCACTAGAAGTACAAGCATGAATGGGTGCAACATGCCAAAAGATTTTGTTGGCAAACTTGTTTTCAGTTTCCACGGAACATACAGGATGAATCAATACAGTTACTATACTTTGTGGTAAGATTGTGGTAAGAGAGAATAGAACAGAACGTGGGTGTCTGCTGTTGTTAACAGAGGTTTATGGGGAACAAATTGGACCAGGACTTGGTGTAGTTGCCTGACCTCTTCCACTGAAAAAAAATTAATCTGTAGAATTACATTACACAGTGAATGTGTATTTTCCTCAGTCCTCCCAGTAATGGCTGGAAACAGGAGACCCCAGGATACCAATACCTGGCTACAGGACTGGTGCCTCTACCAAAACTTTGGGTTTTTAAACCATGAAGAACATTCAAGAGATAGGTATGAAGGTCAAAGTATGCTGGGACCTGACAGGATCCACCTGTCCCGAGGGGGAAACTCTGTCTTTGGGTCTTTGGCAGGACTGATTGAGAGAGCTTTAAACTAGAATCAGTGTGGAGAGGGGATACCAAAAGGACTGCAGTAGGTAAGCCAAGAGCTGGCATGGCACCACCTGAGGGTGACAATGCTAGTGGGAACATTTACACTGCTTCTGGGAACACAGAGCACTCAGGAGTGCATCTGAAATGCTTCTACACCAACGCACACAGTGCAAGAAACAAACGGGATGAAATGGAAGTGTTGGTCGCTTCCCAGAGCTACAATAGCACTGGTATTAGTGACACTTGTTGGAATGAATCACACAACTGGACTGCTGGGATGGACGGCTGCAGGCTGTTTAGGAGGGATAGGCAGGGCAGGCAAGGTAGAAGTGTTGCACATAAGGGAAAAGTTTGATTGCAGAGCCCTTACAGTTGGTGAGGATGTGGTTGAGAGCCTCTGGGTGAGGATTAGGGAGATGGAAAACAAAGGAGATATTGTAGTGTGTGTCTACTACCAATTGCCCAGCCAGGGTGTAAGCACTGAGTTATTCCACAGGCAATTAGGAGCAATTTCTGGATCAGTAGCCCTGCTCCTTACGGGACATTTCAACTTTCCACAAACCAGCTGGGAATATCATACTGCTGGGATGAGCAGGTCTTAGAAATTCTTGAAGTTTGTAGGAGATAACTTCTTGTCACAGCTGTGCAGTGAGACAACTAGGAAAGATGCCCTCCTAGACTTGCTATTTGTGAATAGAGAAGGACTCGTGGGGGATGTGATGGTAGGTGGCTGTCTGGGCCACAATGATCATGAAATGGTTGAGTTTAAAATTTTCAAAGTATTGGGAAAAAAAGGACAACAGATTTGCTATCCTGGGCTTTAGGAGCGCAAACTTTAAGTTCTTCAGGGAGATAATTAGCAAAATGCCCTGGGAATCTGTTTTTGAGGGCTTAGGAGTCCATGAGTGCTGGTCAGTCTTTAAGAAGGACCTTTTAGAAGCACAGAGCTGTGGTTTGTATATGCAGGGAGAAGGCATGAAAGGCCAAAGCTCAACTAGAGCTGAAACTGGCCAGTGTGGTTTTGGATAACAAGAAGGACAGTGAATGTAGTTTTTCTGGATTTTAGTAAGGCTTTTGATAGTGCTTCTCACAGCATCCTTCTGGACAAGTCGTCCAACTATGGCATGAGCAGGTTCACAGAGCACTGGGTGAAGAACTAGCTGAAGGCCAGGGCTCAAAGTGTTGTAGTGAATGGGGCTACATCTGGCTGGTGGCCTGTCACCAGTGGTCTTCCTTAGGGCTCAGTTCTAGGGCCAGAATGGGGTTCAATATTTTTATAAACGATCTGGATGTAGGAGTTAAATGCACCTTTAGCAAGTTTGCTGATGATACCAAACTGGGAGGAGCTGTTGACTCTCCTGAGGAACAAGAGGCCTTGCAGAGAGATCTAGACAGAGTGGTGCATTGGGCTATGATTAATGGGATGAAATTTAACAAGTCCAAATGCCAGACTCTGCACCTAGGATGGAGTAACCCCAGGCACCAGTCTAAATTGGGAGAGGAGTGGCTGGAGCGCCGCCCTGCAGAAAGGGGTCTGGGGGTGCCGGTTGACATCAAGCTCAGTGAGAGTCAGCAGTGTGCCCTGGCAGCCACGAGGGCAAACGCCATCCTGGGGTGCATCAAACACAGCAGAACTAGCTGGTCAAAAGAAGGGGTTATCCCACTGGATTCAACAGTTCTGCAGCCTCACCTTGAGTATTTTGTGCAGTTCTGGGCCCCACAATTTAAGAAGGACATTCAGGTCCTCGAATGTGTCCAGAGGAGGGCAACAAAGCTGGTGAAAGGGCTGGAAGGAATTTCCTATGAGGAGCAATTGAAGACTCTGAGTTAGTCTAGTTTGGAGAACAGGAAGCTGAGAGGTGACCTCATTGCTCTCTACAGCTTCCCGAGGAGGGGAAGTGGAGAGGGAGGTGCTGATCCCTTCTCCCTGGGATCCAGTGATAAGATGTGTGGGTATGCCTCAAAGCTGCACCACAGGAGGTTCACACTGAACATTAGGAAGCATTTCTTTACTGAGAGTGTGGTCAAACACTGGAACAGGCTTCCTAGAGAAGTGGTTGATGCCCCAAGCCTGTCAGCCTTTAAAAGGCATTTGGAGAGTACCCTTAACAATTGGTTTAACTTTTGGTCTGCCCTGAATTGGTCAGGCATTTGGACTAGATGATCACTGTAGGTCCCTTCCAACGGAAATAGTCTATAGTAGTCTTCTAGTAATAGAACAGCATTTCTAGTCATGATGTCATCATAAACCACTGTATTTAACCATTTTTAAAAACTGTCTGGCTAATCTTGTTTCCGTTCCTGAAACCCTATATATTATCAGTGACTAGACATTTATCTAATTCTGCATTGGTAGCAGAAGATAAAACCCTCAAGACAAGCAGACAAAAATAATCCGTCATAAGGAATTGAAGTGAGCAGTTACTATTGATTTCCTCTTTAAAGATGTCCACACATGAACACCTTTCCTGCTTTAAAGAGGAGCAAATTACTGCTTCTTCCTCCTTTAGCCTTGCCTGACAGTAGTGATGGATAATCATGATGAGCTTAGCTGTCCAATGTGCTTCCACTTAATGCTGGAATTCATTTTCTTCTTGAGTGATTTGTCAGCTTTGAACCATGAAGAGTAATTTAGCTTACAAACATAATTAATAATGCATGCATCCAAACCTACGCCTGTAAAATAGCTTAATAACTGCAATGCATTAACAAGCGGTAGCATTTCTAAGCTGTATGCAGGACCTATTCATGTCTGCTAGCGTACAGTCAAATAGTAAAATCATCATTAAACGTTTTGAGATCAGGTTGGTGGAAATCTACTAGAAAGATAAAAATAATATCACAGTGTTATTATTTCATCACTTTGTTCCCAAAGACATTAAAACATAAGCATATATACTGTGAGAATTAAAAAGATTCAAACAATATGGTAAAGTGGTGTGCATAAAACAAATTAAGTAGCTTATTTATTTACAGCTACATAGTTTTATGGATTACCAGCTCTGGAATTGAAAAGCAATTTATTTCTATGACCTGTTGACAGAAAGTTTCCTCTTTCCATCCAAAACAGAATTTCTAGGCCTTCTAAAAGTGGCACTGTCCTAGTTGAGGTACACAACACTTCCAACTTCCCAATAGTTCCTCTTAGAGAAGAAGAGGGAGAGGAAAGCGAGGGAAGGAGGAAGTGGGGGGAGAAAGGAAGGAACTTATCAATGATAACTATTATGTAGACATGCATGTCAGTATTATTTACCCAGGTTCAATCTGAGAAGTTGATAAAAGCCTCCTTACCTCCCCAAAAGGCAAATATGTACAAGTGGGAAAAGGTGGAAATTTTGGCACTTAAATGTTGATCAAAATATTAATTGTTTCACATATGCTTCCCAGCCTCACCCCTTTCCTAGCAGGGTTTTGAGGGATGCTGCCTACTGGCTAAGAAGCCGTATAACCTAGAGTACTCATCAGTATCCTCTGTAGGGATCATGTGGACATGTCAAAAAAATATGATTTCCTAAGGCCAGAAAAGAACAGATGTTGATGGGCCTTAATTGTTCCTATGTCCATTTCCTTAGTCCTTAGTTTGTGTCTGCATTTCGCTTGTGTTTTCCAGAGGGTCTTCAGTAGTTATAGTCTTCCTCATAAGATTACTATTTTATCTTGCTTGCTGACTCTTAAGCACTCAGTGGTATAATTTCAAAGTACTACATATGCATGCCATATTGTCACCCAATAAATGTGTTTATGATAGCAATTTAGTGTGTTGGACGTGTAAATTTCCTAGGTAGAATTTTTATTGGTTTTTTGTGCGCAGATTTGCCTTGTGTCTACAGTTAGAGTAATGCAGCGTCCACTTGTGTGCACCACTGGTGTGCTTGGCAGGGTTTCTCTACTGGTCGGAGAGAACCCATGATGACATTGCATACAGGAAGCCACATAGAGGTCCCCACCTGCAATGTGTCTGCAAGGTCCTTCAGTAGTTTGCTTTTTACAAATGCATCAGTGTCTGTTAGTAAAGGCAGTCTGGGATGTTTCTACAGAAACCTGGTTTCTCTTATCAGCTATAGGCATATTCATCTGTGAATCACTTACTAGGTGTAGACACATGGTGCATACTAAAGACAAGCAACTAGCATGAATTCTGTTGCTTATAAACACAACTTCTGAATATGATCCTAGAACCACATCAGATAGCATCAAGTCAAACCTCTATGCCTTTGAATCACACCAGTAAGTAAGGATATAATCCCACACAACATCCTTGTAGCTAAATTAGACAGATGTGTGTTTGCGATCAATGCCTCAATGTCCAAACAGAGGTCAGTAACAAGTGGTGTCCCTCAGGGGTCTGTACTGGCACCAGTGCTGTTCAATATCTTCATCAATGACATAGAGAGTGGGATTGGGTGCACCCTTAAGCATGTTTGCGGATAACACCAAACTAAGTGGTGCAATTGATATGCTTGAGGGAAGGAATGCTATCCAAAGTGACCTTAACAGGCTTGAGGAGTGAATCAATGTGAACCTCATGAAGTTCATCAAGGCCACGTGCAAGATCAGGCACCTGGGTCGGGGCAATCACCGTCATCAGTAGAGGCTGGGTGGTGATGGGTTGAGAGCAGTCCTGTAAAGAAGGACCTGGGGATAATGATGTATGAAAAAATTAGATATGAATCAACAATGTGCACTTGCAGCCCTGAAAGACAGTTGTATCCTAGGCTCCATAAAAAGAAGTCGGGCCAGCAAGTCAAGGGAGATGATTCTCCACCTCTACTCTGCTCTGTTGAGACCCACATTGAGTACTGCGTCGAGTTCTGGCATCCTAGCAGGTCCAGAGGAGGGTCACAGAAGTGACCTGAGGGCTGTCTCCTGTGAAGAAAAGCGAACACAGTTGGGATTGTTCAGCCTGGAAAAGAGAAAGCTCCAAGGAAGACTTTATTGTGGCCTTTCAGTATCTATTCTTTGTTATATGTATTTTATATTATTTCTTGCAAGAAGTACAGAGAAAGACTTTTTACTAGGCCCTTTAGTGATAGGACAAGAGTTAACAGTTTTAAACTAAAAGAAGCATGACTAAGATTGGGCATAAGAAATAAATTCTTTACTGTGAGGGTGGTGAGACACTGGAATAGGTTGCCCAGAGAAGGTGTGGATGCCCCATCATTGTAAGTGTTCAAGGTCAGGTTGGACAGGGCTCTAAGCAACCTGGTCTAGTGAAAGATGTCCCTGCCTGTGGCAGGAGGGTTGGGCTAGATGAACTTCAAAGGTCAAAAAACCAAAAAAAACAACCATTCTGTAATCCTAAGTATCTGCTTGCTTCTGAAGATACCAGTCTATTTTCAAAGGTAATAGCAGTGTTCACAATTTTATAGTGTGCTATTTCTCTTGAATCTCAAGTTGACATCTGGGAAACACAGTCACACACTCCATGCTGTTGTTGACACCTCCAGAAGGGAATCCTGACAGAATTCACAAAAGCATCACAAAGGTTCTTCCAAAACAAATACCAAGGCAAAATTGTTCTGTTGGAAATCAGCCTGCAAAAGCTGTGGAGAAACCATAGTGACCAGAGCATTATGAACACATACACAGACAGCATACCACCACAAAGCAGAACACCATGACATGGAAACATGTTGTAGAGGCCACGTGTCAGTGGTAAGAGGCATTCAATCAGTTATCTTTTTTAGCCAAGTATTGTCCAAGAACCTTGTTTCATCGTGCTTGTCATTCTTTTTTGATTCACCTCAATTTTTTTATTAGGATCATAACTAACAGCTCCTTTTCATCTCTGTTTTTATGTGACTCCTATTTATGCTACAGTCTTTCTGCTGCTTGTGAATACTACCAGATTCAGGTTTGTTGTCTTGCAGCATTCAAGGATTTCTGTGTTTTGTACAATGTTTTCTTTGGACTTCCTTAAAACGTTCAGTAAAATTTCCTTTTTTAAAAAAAAAAAGTTTTTCAGCTTTTCACATTAATGATGATAAGGTATTTCCTTTTTCTTTCAGATTTTAAGCTGTAACACTATAGTTGAGGTTGTTGAAATATGATGTGTTCCATGGCAGTTAACTTCACCCATACACACAGCAAAATTTGTGTAAAGAAGAAGAGACAATTGTGATCCTGTCGTCTCATCACCTATGTAAAATGTACCATTGGCAATGCCTGGGGTTATGCATGTTTGGGTATATCTCTAGGAAGATTTTGATACATAATTTGCCAGTAATGGAGAATTTGTTATGGCCTTTAGTAAGATGTGCCAATTTATTTTTATAGATTATTAACTTCCCTGGCAAAAAAAAAAAAAAAGGAAGATTACAAATTTTATTTGTAATTTGAATTTGTTTACCTTGAATTTCCAGAGACACAATATTTTTATATTGAGTGGTAAAATGCCTTATGCACTTGCATTGCAATCAAGCGGATTCCTTCACTCTCTCTTTGACAACCTAAATAAACTGTGGTTTTTGTCTTTCAACATATAGCTCATTTTCTCAGCCTTAAATGTTCCTTACGGCTCTTTTCTGGATCCTGTCTAATTTCAGTGTCTTTCATGGACATTGAGAGCTGGACAGCATATGCCAGAAGCAATCATGCTAACTCCAAATGCAGAGGTTATGTAACGTCCCTATTTATACATCTGAAACTAGCATATTTGCTATTTTGCTTGTGCTGGCACCCTGAGAACTCATATTGGCTTGATTATCAATGACAGTCAATCCTATGGCACAGTTAGCTGCCAAAAAAATACATCCTACATTCTTTGCACCTAAGCATACACCTTATATTTGGTTTTGTTGAAATATCTACTATTTCGTTGAATCAAGGCAGTTAAGTTGTCCAGATCAAAGAACTATATTATTTATGACTCTCCCTACCTCCATGTCTTTTGCAAATTTTACAATGACAATTTTGTATTTTCTTCCAAATGACTGGTAAAGATAGTGTAGAGCCAAGCAGTGGTACCTGCACAATTCTAGTAGAGGCACACCATAATGTGATTCCACATTTATAGTATGCCTAGAGATCTGTCTGCTTCCTCATATGAGTTGGTGGGGTGGTCAACAGCAGGCAGTGTATAGTACCCTGTCTTGTGTTATATCTGATAAAATAGATTTGCTAAACATTCAGTGTCAGGTTTTTTTCCGAATTTTCAGTATTTTGAAAACAGAATTTTTTTTTTCATTTTACATTTTATCACTTCACTATAGCAGAAAATTCTGATTTCCCAAAAAAAAAAAAAAACAAGGAAATAAANAAAAAAAAAAGGAATCAAAACCACTGAAGTAGCTGCTTTCTGCACTTTTCTTTTTCATCACTTCTTTCAATACTTGTGGAAAAGAACAGTGGGATCTCCACTCCAAAGCATCTGCGTGCATCATCTGGCACACATTAGTAAATGGTAAATGTCAGCTCTGAAATGCTTTCAAAATCAGTTGAAAAACGTATGAAGCAACCTGTCAAGCTGTCACAGATGAGGCAGATTGAGTGACAACCATCAAGGATCTGGGTACTGGGGTTTGTTTAAGAGCCAACAAGATAAAGGCTTCTTCATACACTCACGCCCTCGCTTCTTCCAGTATTAGGTTGCCAAGCTCCCAACCTCCTTCCCCAGCAGGGAGGTCACTGCTGATCCAGTACGGTTGGGAAAAAAGTCGTGTAGGCTCCTGCTGTGATGCTGCTGCCAGTTACCTCTCTTGGGCGTTACTGACTAAGGATGCCGGGCATTCCCTGACATTCATCTCCACTCGGTTCTCTGATTTCCAGGATCATCCCACACTTCCAGGATGTTTCCTTCAGCCAGGATCTTCACCCGCTCCTTTCCAGGCCCCAGCTTTCCCAACCTGAATAGTCCATGTGCAGAAGCAGGATGTGCAATCAGCCTCCTAAGTGGTGTCTCATGTCCCTTCCTCAACTGGAGGATTCAGGACATGCCACCTGTGTTTAGACCAGGTGTTATCAATATTTACAACTGTCCCTCATGACAGTTGCAGCTAGCAAGTAGCAGGCTTCTGCTTGGGAGTGTGAAAGTTCAGTTTCAGACATCTACTCACATATACACATGCATCTAATTATCTGCCACCTGCTAGTATTCGCAACTAAGCTATTTTTAAATCCATGGCACAAGCCAAGATTGTTTTTGTGATTCAGAAGTACTGTCGTGACTCACAGGCCCTTTTGCTGTGCAAGTACGATGTTTTAAATAGTACACTGTGACAGAAAGACAGAGCAGGCAAAGAGGCTTGACTCCTTTGAGCATCTTGGTTCCTGGTAAGTCACACTCATTCACACACTTTAAGTGTTAAACTGCTGTATTTTTGTAGTTTTTTGGATTAGATTTAAAAAAAAAAATCTAAGCCTTCTTAAAAGGCAATTAGTTTATGCAAATCAAATGGGGTCCTGTTTCTCAGTCCTCCATGCAGAGTTGCAGAAAAAGAGCCAAGGCACCTACAATGGATTCTCCGTGAGTGCTTCACTGTCTGGGGGTAGAGCAGTATTAATCTACTGCCTTATCAGTGCAAGAGAAATGGATGCCTGGAATAACAGGCAAGTAACAGCCAAAAGCACTGTTTTTGCTCTGGATGTGTCATTTGAGAAAGAGGACTTTTTGACTCTACAGCCACACTAGTTTTGGTGTATCCCTACCCTACGGCTCCCAAGGCAGGCAGTGGCAGAAAGACCTGCGGGGTTGAGGGAGAAGAAAAGAAACTCCCATACATTCCCAGGAGGAGCTCTGCAACTCCCACAGTATCAGTATTAATTTCTAGTTTTGTTCTCCAAATAGATGTTAGAGAAAATGCTTCTCTCTACTTTTTGCTTTTCAGATATTTTTTTCAAGAGATTTAGATAAAACCTTACCTGCTAAAAAGCGGGAGAGTGAGACGAAGAGCTCATAGCTGTTTTTGCAGCAGATATATTCTTCCCAAGGAGCCTCCCAAGGCTGCTAGATCAGGGGTCATGTATGTGTCTCGTTCTTCAGGGGAGGCTCTGGGTAGATGGATTACAGGATGAAGTCAGCAAGATTTTGAAACTGTAATATAACTGGACTCCAGTACAGCAGCAACGGTTCACGAGAAGGAGGACTACATTCACCATGCAGAAGTGGATTGCCAATACCAAGCAGCTACTGATCACCTAGTTGGTGGTCAGTGATAGAGACGTGTAATAAATTCTGGTTTTCTAGGCAACACATAATAATTTTGCACAGCACACACAGGGTGTCAGGGGACACTGAGAACTAAAGAAGTCAAATGTGTCTGGGCTGTTCCAGAGCCATGTGCTAGCAAACCCTAGAGTGTTTTAAACAGGAATTACCACTCTCCAGTGATGCCAGATTTGGTGTGTCACACCAGAGGAAATCGTGCAGGAATGTAAAATACCCAAGCAAGTTTCTGACTGGCGAGTTTTGTGAACCTCTCAGCTACCCTTAGTGATCACTAGGTATGTGTGGTGATCCTCCTTAGACTCTGACCTCAAAGTACGCTCTGTTGTTGCAAAAACTAGGTCCTATGTACATTTGGGAATCCTGAAGCATGCTGGAGCTGGCTGAAACAAAATAATGGTATGATTTTGAAACATTCGCTGTCATACCTCCTGATTTTACATTGGCTGTGTAACCGCAAAATTGGTTTTTAAAAATGCAGCGATTTATAACAGAAGGCCAACTGTCACAGGGAGACTAATTTGTATCATTTGGTGTACATCTGAACAAACAGGTTTGAGCTGAAAATGCCAGGCTACGTTGCCACAGGCAAACTACAAAAGAAGAAGTGATCAGTTGAGGATGTTTTTCATCACAAAATGAAACTGGGGGTTAAATTTGTCTATACTTTTGGCAGTAAAGTAGAAAAACAAGATTTTGTGTTATTAAACTTCTTTTATTCCAGACAGAAGATTCTTAAGGAATGTTTACATTGCGAAACAACTTTGTACAGTGACGGAGTTAAGCAGAAAAGCCAACTTGTACTTCACTTTCTAGGCAACTTAGTTTACCTAGTTTTGAGATTGAGCAGACGCCTTTTTTAATAACCTGTTATGGTTAAAGATTAAGCAACTGATCAGTTGTACATTGTATTAACACTAACAGCAACTTCAGTTCACGTGCCTTAAACAAAAATAGCAATGCTCACAAGTATTCGTCAACTCCTCACCGCCAAATACTTTCATTCACTTCCCACATGCAGCCACCCACTCTGTGCATAACTCATTCCTTTAAATCATGCTCAGATGCACCAGATGAAATACAGTCTTGAGGTTTTTTAAGAGTGATAACGCACTATATACTGTCACAGTGAAAGTCTGTCTGCTAACAAAATATCTAATTTCACAGGGGGTGCTAAGCTTGCACATGCAAGTCTAATTAGTGCTTTTGGCCTGGTTTTTTTTTCCTATTTTCTGATTTAAACTGATGAAATTACATGTTTCACTTAGCCGCAATTCTTTTCGTTGTCCCTGTCCAATCTCCTTGCTTTCACCTTGCTTTCACCTCCAAAAACAGAAAGAGTTTTAATAGCTTTCTGCCTAACAGACGGACAACTGCGGTATAAAAAGTCACAGAGAGGTGGTTTCAATATGGAGGATGTGAAATAGCTTACTATTCTAGCCCTGTGACTCCTGCCACTAAAGTGTTTTGTTAGAGGGCTTATGAGATTTCTACTTTAGAATTGGAAAGTTTAGTTTTACCTCCGCAAGAGAGTTCAACGACTGTGTAGGGAGACAAAACCAAGGTCACCCTGGCCCTTATAATAGAGTGGCCTCCACAATTAGTTGTTCTTTCAGCTAGTTCTTTGAGCTAATAAGTTTTTCTTTCATAATCACTGTTCCCTTAGACTCAAAAGCTGCAGCAATTTCTGACATGTCAAGATCTGGCTTCAGGTCATATGCCTGTTCCCTAAGCCATTTCAAGGCCCTAATTACAGCAGTCTGTGGTTGCATGGACTTTAGATTAAGATTCTGGATTTTCAATAACTTGAGGCTGAGAAGATAGCAGAGAAGAGAAAAAAACTATTTACCTCTTTTACGTGCAAACTAAATTCCTCATTTCCCACTAGAAGTTCCACAAGCAAAGGTTGTAATGCAACTGTCACCTGCTACGCACCCAAACCGTAAATCTCTGCAGCCACAATAGTAAGAGTTGTTTGATTAAGACTGCATTTATAACATTTGTGACTAGCACAATGAATAGCACAATGAAAAAGGACTAAATAAACAAGCTGGCTGTGGGTTTTTTTCTGGAAAAAAGTCAGCCCCGTGTCCTTGAAGAAAGGGAAGGGAAGTTTTCCTTAATATGATTCCCTTCTTTCTCTCTTGGGACACTGGTTAAAAATGCTTCTTTGTTCTGCCCCATCTCCCTTTTGTAGATGCATAGGTAGATGTTTGAGCAACTGACTGGTTTTGTATTTGAAAGACAGTACTTGGAAGATTAGGGACTGCTTTTTGCAATAGGGAATCTTCCTAGAATTACCGAGTATGCTATGAGTGTTTTCATACCATCCTTCTACTTCACAGTAACATCATTTTCTTTATGTTTTTTAGTTAGCTATTTGAGAAGTATGATTAAATTTTAATTCCAGTTCTTCCTAATGGGAAAGATTAGTCCTTCTCTATGTCCTATATCAGCTCACAAAAAGAAATAATTCTCATGGCTATACTGAATTTTCCTTCCAAAGACCCTCAGTGTTGCATGACACTCACAGGCCACCTTGCCTTATAGATTGGTGCATAATAGAGCTGAGCTGACTCCTACTAGTTGAAAGTGAAGCCTTGTATTTCCAATCAATCATCCCAAAGGCTCACTGAGAAGATGCATGTATATTCAAGAATCTAAAGCATCATTACAGTTCTTTCATTTTTGTATCTTTTTCTTCCTTAACAAACCAATATGTTTTATTGAATCATGACTTTGCAGCTCTTATTCAATATAAAGAAATAGTGGGAAAGCACCTTGCATTTTACCATCTGTAACTTTATGGAAATGAGAGTGGCTAGTGCTGCTACTAGGATGGTACACATTGACTATTTCGTAGAATGATCATTCATCGTATCCAGGGAACCTCAGTAGAAAGTAGCAAAAGAGATATTTTGCATAGTATGAACCCTAAGCATTCATACATTATGCAAGTATTTCAGCAGCCCACATAGCACAGCCTGCATACAAAAGAATAAAAGCAGCAAAAGAACATTCCTGTTGGGGGGAAAAAAAAAAAAAAAGAGTCAGGTGATCTTCCATCTAGTCTTGAGAGTTACAAGAAGTTGGCATTAGCTCATGCCTTCCAACCATTGAACCTATAATAAAAGAGTAAGTGTTTCACAGCAGGAGTAAACATTATATAACTCAATATGTATTTACTTCTGCAGAATGCCTCATTTATTTCTGTGCAATGTAAAATCCTTGGATTAAAAGTTTTACTGAGAACCTTTCTCCTGCAGGAACAAATACAATCCAGGAGAGACACGATAAGGCAGTAACAGCACTTGGTGCAGGCATGAAATCAGCTCAGTCAGTGCTTACTGGTGCTGAGGCAGTAGGCATTTCAATGGAGCCATGACTGGTCTTGGCTTAGTCTTTTCTCCTTCCCACATTCAATAGGATTGCTTGCTTCAGTCAAAGAACACAACTTCAAGAAAAACAGATCCTGATCCTTTAATGAGTGTTAGCTCTACTGATGCTTGCAGACAGAAGAGCTCCAGGACCCTTGCTGCAAAGAAGTCACAAAATAGGGGTGAACATTGATATTTCATCAAATGAAGGGTTTTCCTTCTTGCATTAGAGCCTGTATGACCTAACCTGTTCTACACTATTGTTTTTGAGCTATTTACCTACTGAATTACTTTGAAAAGCAGAGCTGACTTTACCGTGTGTTTGCAGGGCTGGCTTAGGTGTATGTTGGTAACTGTTTAAGCCAGCAGGACTTGATAAGTGATCATTATGACCCTTTCAATCACTGCTCCCACCAAGGCACATTTCAGTTATTGCACTGTGTTTGAAGTAACAAAATTCATGCCATTATTAAGGAACAGATGGAAGGATGTCATCCCAGACTGAATTCTATAATAATTTAAAGATTTATTATATTTATGGTGATAAAGTGGACCCTCTCAGTCACTGAGATCAGCCAACAGATAGCACCTCACAATATCAATTTCCTTCTTAAGCTAGCTAAGATTTCTGTCCTGACTGTTGTAAACTGGCAGCTCTTCCAGATCCTCATTCCTCTAATAGGAAGGATTTTTCTTCTGATTTCTAGCCTAAATGTATTCATGGACATCTTGTAGATTGGATGCACAAGGTCTCTGAGTTTATGGATGAAGTAAAATTTTTCAGATACAGATATATTCTTTCTATGCACCAACAGGTTTGAAATCTTGATTGCTTCCTGCTAATGATCAATTATAAACTATTTCTCTTATTTTTTTCTTTTCATCATGCAATATTAAAACTGTAGTTAAGAGTCCCAGCTATTATTACTGCTTGCTTTCTACTGGTTTCCAAATTTAAGTATTTCTATTAAAACTTACACACTTTTTATTTGTTTCAATTTCTATGAAGAAAACAGTAACAGAAGTATGAATGCTTCCAAAACATGGTATCATGATACAGAACCTCTGTAATTCTAGGCTGTCAATAGCATATATAACTCCCTGAAGGAAGCATAATGTAGGGTAGGAAGGGGATTTTTGGCCTCAGTCTCCATGACTATGGACACCGTATACTGTCAGCACTTGAGAGGCTACAGTAAAGGGCAGAGTAAGCGAGCTTTCATTCCTGCTGGTCCTGTGGTCAAGAAACGGATTTGTGAATTGTAAAATAACTGTGGCAGCTCAGCACTGCCTATATGCGTGGTGTATTTATTCATCTTTGCTTTTGTTCATAGGCAATACATATTTTCCTAAAACTTTATTAAAGTAAATGACTTCTACATGCTGGAAGAAGAAATATTTCACTTTTTCTTTTTTTCTAAATTTGTTATTTACTACAGCACTGAGGCTAGATGAAAGCAGATAAGGCTTGTAAGCATGAAAAGGGCATGCTTTCAGACTGTGTTTTCAGAGGCTGCACTGAGGCTGTTACATGCTGCTGCCCTCAGAGGCACAGTGCTGCAGATGTGAAATGGGTTTTCCATCTGTTTTATCCTTCTGCTTTGTTCAGGGGCTGCAGGCACATAACCAGGTCCTCCTTTTATTTGTTTAACAGCCAGAAGTACAAATAGTTACAACTGCTAACATGATAAACAAACATAGAATCAGAGTGGACATTAAGGCATTTTGTTTGACCAGTAGTGTGTGTCTCCATGACAATGATGACTGAATAAAAGCTGAGATTAACTATTCAAATTTAGATAAATAGTTCTCACAAGGAGTATCTAAATAATCCCCTAAGGAAAAGTTACCAATGCTCCCAAAAGGTTTCTGTTTTCTGGATATGCACAAATCAACCATTTTGGATTCAGGCAGTTCAAACACAGGTTGTGGTCTGACGGGCTGTTCGGAGCTCTGGCTTTGCAGTTGATATCTTTTAGGTTGATAGCAGCAATGCCCTTCTGTCGATATGTAGCAACGCTTATCAGGCCATAACAAATTCTTTCTTTTTTTTTTTTTTTTCTTATTTATACATCACATTAACTGGATCCTTGTATGACGAGAAGTGGGAAAGGGGCTGAGAAAGGAGATAATGGACAGAATGGAGTTGAAATCCCCATTATAAAAGTAATGGCTGGGACCCTGTTAATCAGTAGAGACAGTTTACTCCCACGGTGCTTCTACTGGGTAGACTTCCATCCTGCTTCAAATACCAGAATCTCCAGAATGGTCTGAGGCTCACACCTTCTGAGGAGCAGTTGTGCACAGCACAGCTGCAGTGTAAATCCAATGTAAAAATTTGCCCTGGCTGTGGTTGCAATGGTAGTCCATTGCAATTCACCATGCAGTCTAGCTTTTTGTGAAATAAGGAGCTCAGTCTGTGCACCAGCCTTGAAATTATTATGTCTGCCCCACCTCAGGCATAGGATGACACCTTTAGCACTGCTGTTTGCTTTGTCTGACCTGTGCTAGTGCTCCTTTTGATCCAAGCATCAACCAGGTCTTTTGCCAGTTCCAAGGTGAACGTGGACACCTGAGTTTCTTCTCAGGCATGGTTTTACGGCTTTATTGCTCATTCGAAGCTGAAGGTGATGACAGAGAACACATGAAAGAATGGTGAAAAAGTAGGAAACTCTTCATTTCAGGACTGGGTATTTTTGCTCCTGTGTGAAAGACTGCAGTCTCATGACTGGGGATTTTGCACTAACATGGGAGTTAAAATACTAACCATAGGCAGGTGCTTTTCTCAGAACATGGAAGTTGCAGACAACCTGTTAGGACGATGGGATCTTAGGAAATTCAGGTTGTAGTGAGCATCAGGTATGTCCAACTATATGCTCAAAACAGATCAGGGCTTTCTGAGATCACATTTTGTCAGGGCTTCACCCACTTGGGGCATGAAACATCCCCCAGGCTGGAGGCAAATCAAGCTCCTTGGGCCCTGGCTCCACCACTGGTCCAGCCTCAGTCCTGCAGCCTCTCCTCGCAGGTCAAGAGCTCCAGCCCCATCATCTCAATGGCCTCCCCTTACCTCCCACCAGTTTGTCAGTGTCATTCCTGCAATGGGAACCCAAACTGGAGGTAGTACTGATGTGGGGTCTGGCAGGCACTGAGAAGAGGTGACAGTCCCTGCCTTCCCCATGCTCTCAAGGCCATGTCCGGCTCACATCAGCCTCTGGGCAGTGTCTGACCCATAATCACCACTACGTGAGCCCACCACCCAACTGGGCCCTTACCCACCAATATGTCCTCCTTCCCAGACTGTAATGTCCCAGCCCAGGTCCAAGAATATTGGGGGACACAGTGCCAACATCCTGACTATAGCAGAGGTAGGTGGCATCTGCTGCTCTCCTCTCATGCCCATGATTTTGTCGCAGAAGGCAGTCAGGTGGGTCAGGCATGATTTACCCTTGGTATACCCTTGCCGACAGCTCCCTGGCACTGTCTTCTCCCTGCTGTGCCCAGACATGGGTGCCAGGAGGTCTCCCTCCTTGATTTTACCTGGGAGTGACAGGAGGCTGGCTGGCCTGTGGTTCCTCAGGGTGGCTTTTGCCCTTCGTTGAAGGCAAGTGTGACATTTGCCTTTCTCCAGTTGTTGGGGACCTCCCTGATCTCCACAACCTTTGGGAACTGATGAAGAGCAGCTGCATGAGGACATCAACCACCTCCCTCAGCACCTTGGGGTGCAGCCTGACAGGTTCCAGGGACGTATGTGGGTTGAGAGCTCCTGAGCGATCCCTGACTCAAACATCATCCCCAGCTGGTAGCTCTTCTCCTCCTTGAGCCTTGACACTAAGCACAGAGGCCTGACAGGCATTGCTGGTGACAACACAGGCCCCAGTGAGGACCTGCCTTATCTGTGTTTGCTGCCACTAAATCACCCACCCATCCTGCAATGTGCCTACATTTTCCTTCGTCACTCTTTTGTGACTAATGTAGCAGTAGAAGCTCTTGCTGCCCTTGACATTTGTTGCAAATCTCAGCTCCAGCTGAATTTTTGGCTTCACTGATAGTGCCCCTACATGCCTGGTCAGTGTTTTGATTACTCCCTTGTATCCAGTCCTTGTCCCTCACCTGTACACTGCCTTTTCATGTTGGAGATGTGCCATGACTTTCTTGCTTTGCCAAGCTGGCCTCCTAATATGTCTCCTTGTTTTCCTGGGGATGGACCATTCTTGCACGTGGAAATGCTGTCCTTAAAGGCCAACCAGCTTTGCTGAGGTACTTTGACCTTCAAAACTTCCTCCAATGGGTTCCCACCTACAAGTCCTCTGAATAAGGCAAAGTTTCTGAACTTGAAGTCCAGGGTCTTTGCTTTGATGCTCACCTTCCCTTATATGGAAAAAAATTTGCTATTCATCCTAGACACATATTTAACCCTTTAAAAAAACCCATCAATTGTGACTCCAAAAGAATGCCATCTTCAGAACACTTATTGTGAAGTTTTCTGTTCTTGGGAGGAAAGAACACATTCTGTTTCTAGAGAATTATTTTTTGTTTCTTCATTTTTCTTGTAAAATCACTCCAGTTTTCAATGACAAGCATGGGAAGGGGAACAGCTATAGAGAACATTAAGCATAATCACCACCTAAACTCAAACTGGAAAATATACATGCAAGCATTTGTCCTCCACCAGGAACTTTCTGTGAAACAACCAACCAACTAGTTTCCTATTACTATCTCAGCTAAGTTTGTCTAGGAAATAAATATGTGCTTCACACTTTCTGCAGGGTTTGAAGTGATATAGCAGTTGCTTAGATAACGCTAATTTCTCAGAACTCAATAAGACACATTGAATACACAGAATTTGTCAGCTTGACATTTCTGACATTATTCTCCTTCATTTTATTTTAACACAAAAGAGGGTTGCATTTTCTACTTCAGTGCTGAACATACAAACATAAAACATCATCATTGAGTCACATGCTATTTTTATTTGTTCGTTTATATGTATGAGATAGGAGTTGCCCCTCACAAGGAGTTCACTAGATGTATAGTAGTTGAAAAAGAGAGTCATGTGAAAAGGGGTATTTTCCTAGAACATTTCTTTACTGACTATGATTTAAAGTAAACCAGGCAAACTCACCTCTTGAGTTTATATAAACTTAATTTGGAATCACACTGAAAATTTTGCACAGGGCAAGGCTGAGAATTGAAATCATACAAATTTTGGGGTTTGGGTTTTCGTTTTGTTCTGTTGTGTTTTTTGTT
>VXBH01002032.1:0-27465 GCA_013400035.1 Rynchops niger | reverse complement strand
TTGTTTTTTTTTTTTTTTTTAAAGGTACAGTTCTGTATGGTCATTTACGATGCATATTTTATACTTGTAACCATGAAGCCATACATACCAAAGATTTGTTCGTCCATCTGTCCGCCCGTCCATCCATCCATCCATCCATCCATCCATCTCATCATCTCAGATTCTGTTTCTTTTCCTTGATCCAGACCTGACGTGTCCAGATAGCCATATACTACTCCTGCGTCTTGGAGACCAAGAAAAAGGTCATTTTTTTCCTATGTTCAGGAGTTTTAGAAATGAGAATACACTTACAGCAATTACTATTTGACTTGTTTAGGGTAGAAATGTCAGAAATGAGGTCTTTGCACAATGACCCAGAGCAACTAACAGTATTGCAAAGTTGTCACAATAATGTGTAGCCCTGCAACACGTTATTGCCAGTCCTAATTAGAGGCCTCATGCTTTGTACTGAGTTTGCAAGGCCTTGGGGCTAAGGCTTGTGAGACTTGTGCTGTTTGAAGTTTTTTTGACCTGCAGCTTTGTTTTATTTGGCTTAGCTGTGAAAGCAATTTCTCTACCTGACCAGGTACTGGTTTACTTGTGTGTAGTAGGACCATATTTTTGTACAGTAAGCATTAATGAGCAGTTATTCTATGCAGAATGGGATATTTACACCTCTGACACAATCATGCAGTGCAGAGAAACCCAAGTCTGGTGCAACAGCAGAGGCCTTGCGAAGTAAAAATGCACAATATGGCCCAGAGGAGTACAGGCGATAAGAGCTAGGGCTCAGGCTTGGCACTGAAGAGAGACGCCACGACTATGAACAACTCTCCTGTGATCAGTTAAAGAAATAGTCTGCTCTGGATTTAGAGAACTGGTTTTGGAGATAACAAAGAGAACAAATAAGTAGCAACTCATGTGTAGAGGGCACCATATGTAGTAAATTTGGATGTAGCATGGCGCTACAGACCACTGAAGGAAGAGGAAGATGTAGAAAAAAGCATGTTAGAAAATATGTACAAGTGGCCTCAAGAGAACCCTGGGGAGAGAAACAAGAAAGCAGCAACATCAGCATAATTTTCCTCCCAAAGGGCTCAGGAGGGGCTGGCAACTTCTGGTATTGTCCCCTCTAGGTGTCCAAAGCTATTAACTTTAAAATGCAGGGGAGCAGTGGAAAGGTGAGCATAACACCAGGAAACAGGGAATAGAAACTACAGAATGTGTGTGTTTCAATTTTAGTTTTATTATTACTGAGACTTTTCCATACAGAAGTAATTCAACTGCAATATTATTCTTTAATTTTCTGCTATAATTAGATCTAGATGACTAATGATTCTTGAATTAGACTTTTAAGATTTCCATCATCCTAAGAAGAAATTTCTGGCTTTACTTGTGTGTAAGATATGATTCCTCTTTCCCATAAACAAAATCTTGAACATAACGCCTCACTAGCTCCCAGGGCACAGAGAACAGACACATCTCAGAGGGACATGGGGCTGGTTGCAGCAGGGGTGCAGCAGGTCCTGGGGTCTTTGCTGAAGTCTGAGCTGTGGTTGTGGTGATGGGTTCTATGGTGACATCGGAGTGAGGAGCCACCACACATCAGCAGCCTCCAGCCAGTCATAAATTAACTTTTGACCTTTTCCAGTTTTCAGAAGCAGAATCAGAGAAAGTTAGTCCTAATAAATCAGAAGTTTTGCTGCACAAGGATGAGTTGTAGGTACAGCCTTATTATTCAGAAAAAGCTACAGTTAGATCAACTGGACTGTTAACCAGCACTTCTGATACCAGCGCTTTTGAAAGCCATCTGCAAGGTTAAATTGTAATAACAATGTAACCATGGTAATCATGATAGTGTTTATATTCTGTTAGTTCTGTGAAGGTTTTGAATATTAGTATGCATAACACTGGAAAATAAATATGTAAGGGCAGCTAAAACAGGCTGTAAAAGACACCATTTGTGGGAGGAAGGTTTGTTCCTCAGATATTCCTTGTGGTAATGTTTATCTCAGGTCCCTGGTATATTAAATCATAAAGAATGTTGTGGTGACATAAACAATGGTCTGATATTGCAGCTAACCACCTGTTGTGCAATTTGTATTTTGGTGGTCTTGCAACTGTTATTAGTAGGTGTCTGTGGATTGCCGTGATGGAAGGCGGCGAACCTCAAAACTTCCAACATGCTTTTATTTGTGTTCAATGACTAGGCAATCTGTTAGCAGCTAAAATTCAGTCATTAATCAAATATATTAGTCAAGCCTTACATGTACCATACCACACGTACATGATGTTCCTTTTCTGGCTCTGATGTTCACTGGTGTTTGATCTCTGAGGCCAGGATTGCGATGCTCAAGACCTCTTTGACGAAAGAAAAGAGAAACAAAGTTGGGTGATTTGGCCCAAATAATTCTTTCCTCCTTTTGTCAATCAAAACCAGTTCATTGTGGTTCTTACAGGCATGTGTTATTGGTTTGCCAGAAGGATGTTACCTGTGGAGTGGCCATTATTTGATTCCTTCTGATTGTTGTACACTAGATGTCCTTGCCTTAGTTCTACTGGTTTTATGCAACTATACCAAACAGGCAAACCTCACAAAATCTAAAACTTCTTTCCCTGCATTAGTCAGTCTTTTGACATGTGTGGCTGCAAGGCAAACAAAACAAAGTCACCAATAGGTCTCAGATCTGGAAGAGAGGGTAGCATTTTCATTTCATTAATAAAGTGTGTCAAGCCGTGCATAGGTTTTGACTGCAGTAAGGCTGTGACTTAAAAGAATTTCAAACAAGTCCAGATCCAACCTCAGAAAAAATACAGTTCTGTCTAATTTGGACCTTATTTGATGGTCAAGAAATGCCACAGAAATGAAAAGAATAAAAGCCGTCCCTCCCACCAAACACATCCTCTAAAAATCTCCCACACCCTAAATTCAGAAGAATTTGATGAAAATTAGGTAGAACAGAAACATGAAGAGTGTGCTCAGAATCTAGCACACATTTTCTGTGTTTGCATCTTTTTTCTCTGACTCATCCCTTTAAGTCTATTTTCATTAATCAGCCATGCATGTTTAGTACAGAAAAAAAATACCCTCATTAATTCAAAGACTGGTGTAATTTCAATTTTTTTTTTAAATATCAATTTTATTCTTTGTAGCTCAGGGAGTGTGGTAAAAAATTAAGTTTCCACTTAGAAAACAGTATTATTACACTTATCAAAAATGACTTCATCTTTATTCAAATGGAACAGGAAGACCAGTCAAACACATACTAGTTTTCCACATAAAAGGGCTGGAACACCTACAGGCTATGGGAATTGAATTGTTAAGCACTTTAACATTTTTTTTAAATTACAGGAGTTGGTTTAGATGTCTTTTGACAGGTAGCGTACAACAGAAATGCTAAATGGCATGGATGTCAATTATTACATTGCACTAGTGAATTGCAAGGAGTAAAACAACATTGCCATTTCCAAAGCAGTTTGCATTATAAACCAAAACAAGGAATTGTCTTTTCACATAGATGGCCTCTCTCACCTGGTAACTTAAATTCTGCTAAAGCCTTCAGGGGAAGGCTTAGCCAAAGTCAAGAAGTGAACCATCAGGCAGCAGCAAGTATTTGGAGAGATTATCCTCAGCTTGGGACTGGTAGGGTTTGGCATACTCCTAAAAGAACGAGAGTTCACTTTATATCCCTTATTTTTATCCCAGCTCATGCATCTCCAGTTTCGGGCATAGGCAAGGGGAGATGATCCCTAGCCTGACCCACTTCTGCTGCCTGACCAGCTGCCTGCCCCTCAAAACCAGCACTTTGTTCACAACACGCACGGGCAAGTGAAGACAAGTCTTCTCCTTTATCCTAAGTGGACCCCAAAAGACTCTTTGGGTCCCCAAAACCATGCTGACCTTCCCACAATCCTTTCTTCCAGTGCTACAAAATTCAATTTACATTGGCCAACAATGAAGGAAGGATAATTTATTGTGTTCCTTTTACTTAGAACAACAAAACACAATTTTAACAATGCAGATCATCCCTGCAATTCTGCAAGCATTGTGTGGGGTTTCTCACTCCTTCAGGAAAAGATCTTGTAGCTAGCAGCACCCTTCCTCTGTTTCTCGTCCTCCAATGAAATGCGGTAATATGGGACTCTGTCTGCCTCTGGTGTTATTCCAGTCGCAGCCCTATGGAGGTGAACTGTTTCAGATTTCAAATCAAATCTGGATTACAGCAACAGGCAGCCTCAATTTCTATTTTGCTGTCACAGTCCAGCAGATATTTAAAATGCAACCTTGAGACTTTCTTCAATGAAGTATAATTAAGTGAATCTTTGTCCTTTTTAGAAAAGGCTGTGCTGAAACTGCTTGAAGAAATGTGTTGTGTGGATATACGACAAGATCACTATGGGACCTCCGTTTTCACCTCGTTCTCAAGGCTTTTTTCTTATCTTTCAGAATAATTGTATAACAAAGGTTGTTAAAGACCTGTAAGGTTCTTTGCAAAACGATTTTGGAAGATGGTGTCATGGTTATCTTGATAATGCAGTTTCTTCTTTCTGACAAGGCTATTTAAGGTAAAAGGTTTTCAGATTAGCCAATTGCAACTGAAAAAAATAAAAGTATGTTTGATGTTGAGTATAAAAGCAATTTTATGCAAAAGTCTTTTTTTACGCTTCCAAGAGGTATGCAATTCATAGGACCAAGGAAAAAATAACAGGAAGATACATTCACACCAGCTGACCTTAGACATCATGTTCATCCTAGACCAGCCAACCAGGTAGAAGAGCTGCTGCTCCAGTTCGTCAGACAGAGCCACATCAAGTGACACATCTGAGCACACTTCCTGTAAACAGAGCATTTCACTAGTACACGTCCCTTTATTGTAGGGATCACTTACAGACATGTTATTAAAGGTCATAAAGGTAATCTGTAGATGAGATATCACAGTCTTTATAATTTTATAAGGGGGCAAAAGATGTGGAGATTAGTCCGTGATCTTTCACAGAGTGAACACGCACAGTCCACACTGATGTACATACAGTAAGCAGCAGAAATACACAGAAAGATAACTTTGGGGGGATTGTCAGTGTGAGGCATGATTCCTCACTGGACAAAAAAACCCAGTATGCATCTCCAAGTGAAGCAAGCTGGTGCCCTTTGCTGAGGAGAGGCTGTTGGGATGGTTGGGGGTGGTGGCAGCGCTCCGGCTTGACCGGGCTGGGGCACGAGGGGCTCCTTCTGCTGCCACCTGTCCCCGTCTCACCTCCCTCTGGGCACCGGCAGTCATATAAGTGCTTTTGAATGTCTTATCTTGTACATGGAGAATGCCCTTTGGACTTGTTTGGTCAGCTTTTCTCCAGTTTGCCATCAGAATTGCCACGTAGATAGGAGATTAGAGGTAATCTGCTGCATGATGTAACGACTGCAGTTTGAAGTGAGGATGAATTATAAGAAGCTTTGCTATTAGCATCACGTTATGGAGCAGTGGAGTTATTTTGGCAAGGTAATTCTTTCTGGGGAGTTAAGGAAGGAGTAAAACTGTGAGAGATGACAATCTCAGAGTCTGTGCAGAAGTTAAGCTTTTGCAGTCACCATGGTTACTTACTTCTAAGCCAGAAACAGGAAGGGAACATATAATTTATTTCCTGAAACTGGCCTGCCCCACTGAAATGATATTGCGTTCTACATTGGGCCCACTTCAGTAAAACTGTTCAAAGGAATGGGCCTGTGTTAGATGTGAAACTCCAAAGCCATTGATCACAATGTCCCTGCGCACTGCAAACAGCAATCGTAAGAGAGAGGAACAGATAACAGGAGCAAAAGAAACTGAACTGACCAAGTCAAGGCTGTTTTAAAATTTTTTTTTAAGGTGGCACAAAAATAGATTTGATTATTTTCAGAAGGTGAAATTAGACTCCAGTTGATTGTTTGCACAAGGCCAAGGGAACTATTTAGGCTTTTAAAGCAAGTTGCTTGTGATGCATGGAACATTTTCTAGGCCTTCTGCATTGATGTGTTTGTTCTTGTAGCTGTCTTCCACATCAGGAAAAAAAATTGCTAGTAAGGAAATTACTGTCTGAAAATTATGGTTAAGAGAATATTAATGAAAACAGTATTTCTATTTGTTAATTTCTATCTACCAGCCAAAGGAAGGACTGTCTTTATCTCTTCTTGTCCGTTTGCACAAATCCTCATCGACCCACTCCTAATTAGGAAGGAAAAGAGCTGGTAGCTCTTGGAGAGGATTTTTCTTCCATGTTTATTCTGCTTGAACTTAGGAAATTCTTCAACTCCAATTCTTCAATAGCTGTGTACTTAACTGAGAAATACTTATCTAAAAATTAAATCTTCACTGAAAGTTTCAATCAAAGCATGCAAGCAGCAGGAACTCCATATCATACCTGCATCACCAGCCTATTAATACACCATTTGAGGGCCTTGTCATTATAAGTGTGGCACTTATTACTAAACAACATTGTCACTTTGCTATGTATTTTCTTACTTAACTAAGAAACAATCTAGAGAGGAGAACACAAATTTCTTTTACTATTTCCTATCTGATCAACTATGTTAGACCAGTGATTTAAGGCTAGACCACATTGGCAATAGGTAGAGTCTTGCTGCACAAAATGATGCAAGGCTAAAAATGTAAGTCCAGGTCTGTAGAGAGATATATTGTCTTTTTCTAGATAAAAATTCAGCAAATGACCAAATACAAATGTCTGCCATTTGGTAAGCACAAGTCCTCCTGTTACATGTTATTTTATGTAAACCAGCAAGAACTTGCTGAGAGAATTTTGCTATGGTACATCCAGTTCCTAAAAAGTTGTATTACACCTCTTTACAAAATACAACTTGCTCGATCTCAATGTACGTAAGGTAAAAGTATGTTGTTCCATATACAGTTTAGTTATGTGATGGCCTGTGCCCTTTACTGCAGTGCCATTTGCAAAACAAGAAGCAAAGTGGATCAAATATTCCTCGAAAAAATCTGCTTTCAACATTTAACAGAGACTTAGCCACTGCCTTATCCATTTTATAAAACCTACTTAGAATATCTGATAAGACACAATTAGATTTATTCTGTGATAACAAAAACTAATTTTACATTATTAGAATATTAATATTTTTATTTCTACATTCAATATTAATACTAGCAGTGAAACAGAACCACGTTCTGAAAGCTGTAGCTTTCACATGCATCTTCATTTCATGTTTTTCATCTGCTCTTTAATTATAAATGTTTGCAATGTAATTTGTGGTACAAATATTGTGACATCATCAGTCATGATTGTGACCAGACATTTGATTTTGATACTTTTACAATTTCCATTATGTAAAGGAAGAGTTCTTGACAGCCAAACATTGCTGGTGTAGCTAATCCAGTCACCACATATACTGCAGTCAAGGCAAGTGATTCATGAGCTAAATTGTGAGCAAAAATGAACTTTTTGTCTGCTATATCTCCTCTACATAGTCAAATAATAAAAAATGTATCATTTGTTTTAAGCAAGTCTTAGACTTTACCTAAAATGGTTCAATTGCAATTACCTTTCAACAGAGAAGAGCGCTGATGCCCACCCCCAGTGTGATGTTTTATATATAGAAATACCGTTCTGCTGTTACCATAGAAATAGTTCAAGATCACAACAAAAAAATATTGGGGAATGTAGGGAAGATTTAACTGATGCTGTTAAATTTCATCTATTTTGCTTTCAGCATACAAAATACCCTCAGAGGTAAAAAGAGTCAAGCCTCTGTTCATAGCAAGTGTCCTAACAGGGGAGCTAGGGATTGTCGTGACAATGTGAAGTTGTGTAGATCGTGGTCATTGGATAGCACACAGGGCTGCCGGGAAGTCTGGTCAGCAACAGGAGGGATGTCCTTCCTGTTGGAAATCTTTGGTGCTGCCACTCCCTGAGAAAGGGCTAGAAAAACAAAAGCATGGATGATAGCTGTCTTACCCAGCTCTTCTCTGGCTACAAGTCTTACACCATTGGAAGATGGATCCTTAAGATCAACTTTCCCAGGATTTGGGTCAGAGAATTCACTTCAGGGATGAAGAGGAGTTACACCATTTTTTTGGGTTGGAAAGACTTTTACCTCAAAATCTGCCTCATTTCAGAGTTGAGACCTCCTCTGGAACAATAGCCTTTCCACCAAGAAAACTTCACATCACAAATATATACTGACATAACAGCTTTTCAAAGGAGTCTCTGTGTAATCAATTTGTATAAACAAGTTTTTTACCATTTCTGAGCAAATACCCTTGCAAATCGTCACATTATAGTGAGACTCCACATGCCCAGGAGGTCTTCTCAGTAGAAGCAAGTTTTGTTCTAAGTGTCTACATGTACATAAAGCTTCAAAATTGCCATTAGTACAGTACAAAATTAAAATGCCAGCCCCTGAGACCATTAGATTCAGTAGTGGCACTCCCATTGATTTTTACAGTCTGGACTTGACCCAAGATGAATGAACAAATCCATAATTCTCAGAAAAACCTTCAGTACTTCCAGAACAAAAATCTTACGCAGTACTGCTCTATGAATTACTATACTGACCTTTAACACTAATTAAAACAACAAAAGACAAACCACCTGCTGCTTTCCACAATTTCCAATGTCACTCTTTGCATCCAAATCTTAAACATACAGCACCTTATAGGTATTTTTTTTCCCCAAAAGTCTTCAAATGCCTAACTAGTAAAGGAGACATCACTTTTTTTAAAAATATAGGTTCGGGTCTTTCTTCCAAGCAGAGAAATGCTTATCATGCATTTTACCCCTTGGTGAATACAGCAATTAACTTTTAGTGAGAGGCAAACATTTCATCAGATTGGTGCATATGGATCCCCATGTGTATGCTCATAAATTTTTTTACAAATTTGTTCAGTCTGTACCTAGAAAGATCCGTGTTGACAATTTTACAGTAATTTATATTTTTGGCACTCAGACCGAGATTGCTGCGATAGTGAGACAATGCAGAAAGCAAGCTCAGTACATAGATATACTGGGTCTGGCTGGGATACAGTTGACTTTCTCCACAGCAGCCCGCATTGCGCTGAGATTTGAATTTGTGATCAAAACAGGGTTGACAAGCACACACATGTTTTGGCTGTTGCTGGAGAGTGCTTGCACAGAGTGAAGGCTTTCTCTCTTTCACGCACTGTCCCCCACCAAGGAGTAGGCCAGGAACGGGTGGGAGGCTGGCAGGGCACACAGGTGGGACAGCCGACCCGAACTGGCCAAAGGAATAACCCGTACCATATCGCATCTTTGTGCTCAGCAATAGAAACTGAGGGAAAGGAGAAGGAAGGAAGGAAGGGGTTGTCTGGTGGTGTTTGTCTTCTCAAGTCACTGTTAACGCACGAGGAAGCTTTGCTCTCCAGGAAAGGACGCTAAACATCTGCCTGCCCACGGGATGTGGTGAATTGGGATGGTGTGATTGTATGTGGTTTGTGTAGTGTCATGTTTTGTTGTGAACTGTTTGTTTGTTTGTTTGCTTGTTTTTTAAATTTGCATGACAGGGGGGCAGAGTACAGAATAAGCACATTAGCACTGACTGTGGAAAATTCAGTATCTGTCTACTTGTGGTATTGCAGCTGCAGGTGTGGAGGCCAGGCTGGGAAGCATGGCCTTTTAAGTGTTCCCTAAAAACAGGCACCCAGTTAAAAGCAGAATTCCCAGCTCGGGTGTCCGCCCTTGATTCCAGCTCCTCTCCTGAGCAGCTTGCTAGAAGAAGTGCAGATCACCTGGATCGCACCTTGCTGCACAGATCAGGGAGGGTTTCATCCCTGTGAGGTAAAAGATGCTCCGGGGCATTTAAGACACCCACTTTCCAGGCACCCAGCCTGGACCCCTGGGACTGCTGGTGGGTTTTAAAGCCATTATCCCCACGCAGTGTGACGACAACTTCCAAGCCAACTTTTTCACTTTGTTACAGTGACACCTGGTGTTGTAACGGAGCTTTTTTGGAGAGAGACACGTGAGGACGTCCATAAAAGCAGCTACCAGAAATGCTTGCATCTTTGCTTAGCCATTTGCCGTACGTCACTGGCAAGCAAATGTGCCGATTTTTGAACACAAGTTTCGGCGTTTTTTTGGGCAATGTTTTCTTTGTTCCACATTCATTAAGTGAAAAAAAAAAAAGAGCTAAAAAAAGCTACTTCCTTTTTTTTTTTTTTTCCTTACATCCTTAGTCTACGCAAGGTCATACCTCTCATTTGTACATGTATAGAAGTCGTATGGTGGGCAGCAGAATCAAATGAGTAAGGCACCAGAGTAGGGTGTAAGAGTTTCGGGTTCTGCCGCTTGTCTCTTGCTGGCCTTGTAGCTCCTGTGACCTCATGTATTTACCCTAACTGATTTACACAGTATTGTCTGGAACAGCAACTGCCACACAGATTTGGGGCCCTCATCTATAATGGGGTACCAAAGCACTCTTGCAAACTAAAAACACACACATGAAAAAAAAAAACAAACAACCTATCCTTCAATGAAAATATGTCAAACATAAAGCCCAATGGACTATCATGGTATTAAATCAGTTAGGGAAGATATATTTAGCCACCAATATAGTCTACTCAAGATCAGTAAATCAAGCTCCCTTGTAACACAATTTACCTTTAGAAAGGAGCAATGCACTCCCAGCTGCAGAATAACAAAACCCAGCGGTGGTGGTGTTAAAGCAGTAGCTTTGTGCAGAGCAGAGCTACACTCAATAATGTAACTAATGGCAAACAGCTTTAATATGAAGGAAAGAAAAAAAAAAAGTCATGAAAAACCCCTCAAATTACAGAGCAAAAGTGGTGGTAACTCTGTATTTTGTCATTCTGAAGGTCTCACTTCAGTTCCAGGAATGGGTTTCTTAATCTGAATTATTCTTTTTAGGTAACTTGCATTTAGGCCCCAGAAGAACAAGCACCTTACAGCACAGTTACTGTCCATTTTAAGTTGCTTTCCTTTTCACCTAAAATTAAGAGAACTCTAACAAGTAACAAGGTATTTCGTTCCTTGGAGCCTGCTTGCAAATCTCCTTTAAAATGCTAGGGGGCAATAAACACTAACTTCTTGTCAGGCTAACTATGGTAAAGATGTAGGTTTATTATTTGCAGTAATTTCCATGCACATTACAGCGACAGCTGGAGACTGTGAGGATGAAGAGAGGCAGTTGCCGCCTGTGTGAACCTCTGTATTTCCATAGTCACAAGCTCAGTGCCATGTTTATTTCAGTCTGAAGCTTTGTCTTCTTCTTCTTTTTCCCCCCCTCCCCCTTCTTCTTTTTTCTTCTAAATGGCATTTTTGACAGACCTGGCTTGGGCACCCTGCCTGACACCCTCAGATATTTGGCAAAGAACCCTCTCTCCATTCAAAGACTAGAGGCATATACATTACCCTTCCTTTTGAGCCACACACTGTGTTCTCATTAATGGCAAGCAAAGTGTTTCTGCTCAGTGCGAGAACAATGCACATTTCTAATTCCAGCCTCTATAGCAGAGAGAGGTCTGCACTGCCACATGCTCGGAGTGGCAGGGGATAAGAATGCCCAACGGGACGCATTTCTGAAGTGCGCTGGGTGAGGGCTACAGTCCTTTTTATGTCACAGCCAGTCAGCTGCTAATGTGATTTTTTTTGAAGTACCGTAGACAGCCATCACCTTTCTTTGGTCTCCACAAACCTTAGAGAGAAGTTCAGCAATAAGGATGTGAAAGAAGCCACTAGTTGAATGTGGTGATCCCAAACATAATTCTTTCTCAATGCAGAGAGATCTGCATAATGTCAGTACTATTTACACCCAAATGCAACCCAAGCTAACACAAAAACTGGAGAGTAGAAAACTTTCTGCTGAAAACAGGGCAAAAACAATAGGTCTGAAATTCCAGTCACTACATCGCTTTGAGATGGCTTAATCCTTCATGTAACACTTCCCTAAAATAGGAAGATTTTGGCATAACACCACCAGGCTGGCTAGACATAAATTCCTTATGGTCTTCTCAGAGCATAGGATTACAGTTTTATAACATAAAAAAATACATTATGTCTTTTCTCCAAATAAGGCAGGTACAAGCTTGTTCCGTTCGTGCAGGTTCCATCACTAACTTGTTATAAGAAGGACTGAGCTAATACTGGAGTTATTATCCTTTGAGAATGAGATACTAGCCATTCCACACAAAATAGAAAATTTGCTCTTGATAGAAGAACAGATGTAGTCTGATTTTATGGGTTTTATTTTGCCTTGGAAATGGAAGGCTTAGGGTAATTCTGCATTTCTTTACTATAAAAAAAAAATAGACACTGTACGGCCCTTTTATCCTTTTCCCCAAGACGTGCGGCCTCATTTCATTTCACATACATCTCACAAACATCACTACTTCGAAGCAAGCAGTTTGGTTTATGGTTCTGGCATCAATTCTGTTGCTGATACTGGGAATAACCCAGAATAATCTATTGTTGCTGTCAGTCAGAGGCTGTATCAGCTCTCATTCAAGCTAGCAACTTCTACAGTTCCACAGTGCAGAACCACACTGTGGGACAAAGACAGAAAATAACCCTAAAAGGAACAAAACAGTCAGGGGACAGAGTAAAGTCTTTGCGGGGAAAAAAAGAAAAAAAAATTAAACTGCTGCACGTGTAGCTTAGAATTACTGATTTAATATAAATGCTACAAGTTTCACTGCTGCTACATATGCTAATATGTAAACTATGGATACTCATTACAGATTCTTTTCATACATTATGTCACACTTGCTCATGTAAGATTTAGGAAACAGCGAGCCAAGTGCAAGGAGCATAGCTGTGACAAACTAGAGACTCAGAAATGCATGCTGTCCTAAAAAGACACTTCAGGTGATGCTGCCATTCAGGGACATGCCTAATCTATATATATTTTTATACAAAACCATGGTCTTCTATGTTGCAGTTTTAAGAAAAATATTAAAATATTTGGTTTCATATAATAATATTAGTGCTTTCAAAGCACTTCTAGTTACGAGACTACACCAGACCCTTTTAACTTGATTTTCCAAAGCTGTATCAAAGGCAAATGAAAGTACAGATACTACACAGAAGTGAAATTCAGGTCAAATCTTACTGTGTTCGATGTGGTTTTCAGCCCCTGTTTTCAGATCCTCAAATTCAAGCTTCTTACTGGTGACTGAATTATGAGTCTTAACCCTACTATTACAAACAATTGTTTTCTCACTGACTTCGGCAGGAAAAAAGAGAACTCCTGTCTGATTGCATCTTAACTATTTTAGAAGCTCCACCAGGAAAATCTGCTACCTGAAATATGCTGAATATTTAATTTCTAGTCTGTTATAGGTGTTTTGTCTGAGAATGTGTTATCAATCCCTAGACAGATCTACCTTATTTCGAACTGTTTTGAGTTTTAGAAGGTAGTTTTGAACTACCTATTTTCAACTGTTTTGAGGTTTAGAAACCCTACTTTACACACTCGCTGTATGTGATGAGACCATGTATGCAGGGCACATAGTTTCTTTTTCATATACAGTTTTGTCCTTTAAGAGCTTTCAGATAAAAGGTAGGCAGAAAAATGAACTGAAACAGATGCTGATGGTGTGCATGACCAGCTCCCTAAGCATCTGATTATTAAGAATGTCTCTCCCTGCTACTTAAAAACCTTTCCTCATTAACTCTGTAATAGTCAGCCTGATGCTTCCTATAAGCAGAGGTAGTTTTGCATTTTCCACCAGCATCCGTTTATTTGTGAGAGCTCCTGAACAAAGAAAACACATATAATTGTAGGGCTAGAGGGTTACAAGGTGTCTCACTTTTGATTACCTGCTATATTTTCCTCTTTTTCCTTGCTAATGCTATGATTTGCATCCCAGCATCCAAGTACATGCCCATTATAGTGAGAAAACAACCCATCCTTTTCCTAATTAACCAGTAGTTCTATAAACCTTCAGAGGCTGGTATTATTTCAGTACTTTAGAGGAATACAGATTAATCAGTAGCTAAAACAAGAACAGAAGAGCCCAGCCCATGCGAAACTAGAGGTAACTCATTGGGCAATGCTTTTTGTATAGCCTGATAATTCAAAACATTTGATGATAGGATGTTTCAGAGATGCCTGTGAACTTTGACAGAGAAGATCTGACAGAGAGGAATTACGCTAGGAGGCAGCACTGTGTCCATACTGGACTCTCCCCCTACTGCAATGAATCCAAGACCATCCTAAGAAATCCTTATGTATGGGAATTTGTTTTTCCGGAAACACAGACAAGTCAACAGTGACAAGTTCTGACAGCTCAAGCCTATGATAAGCATTTCCCCTTGTGAAGTGCGAATCATCTTGCATGCCTGCTGACAGTCCATTATCTAATTAATTACTGTCAGTGTTGAGTCACACTAAATGAGAATTGGTAACACTCCTGAGGACAATCAGTTAACAGGAATCCAACTGTGTCAGCAGCATCACCGCATCTCCTTTATTCTTCAGATGACTAATTATTAGCATCTGTCATTCTCTTATTCAGTAACGTATTTGGTAAGGACTCGCAAGGTTCAGTTAAATTCTGGAAACTCCAAATCAGTCATCCTAGACCTTGCATCTCAATATCCTTCAGGCATGATGGTATAATTATTTCCTTTCCCTTGAAGTGTACAAACACAAATTCATTATTCTTTGTGAAAGAAGAGGTAGCAACCTTTCAAAATCTCAATTAAAAACTCTTAAATATGCAACTACCCTCAAGATTTTCTCTGAAATTTCTTTGACTGCTTTTCATTTCCTTCCTTTTTTTTTTTTTCTCATCTAGATATGATTTTACTGAAGATCAGTATTTAAAGGAGTTCTGTTCCTGCATAATCCTCTGTTCAACAAGTTCTTCAGAAAAAAAAAACAAACCTTTCTTGAAATTCACACTATTACTTAAAAGTCTTCAAAAAATAATATCTTACTGTAATTCCAAATATGTTCTAACTTCAGGCAAAATCAAACAAGAAAACTAAAATCGTTCCTTTTATTCCTGTTAGAGGTGTCTTCAGTGAATACAAACTCCTTTTTCCTGTAACAGCAATCATGCCCAAACTTAAAGTTAGCAATTTTGCAAGGTGACTCAGAACCACCATCGTACATGGTTTTAGTTGCAGCAGTCCTTCCCAGCAGTATACATTTTAACCACAGTTATGACCAAACACAGAACGCTTGCTGGAATCTTCAGAGAGGCCATCTTCAGAGAGGTTGGACTAACACCAGCCAGACACCACTGCAGCCATGCTCACGCCAAAGTTTTATCAACCGCAGTATCAACTGCCCACCTAAACTCCCAACAGAGGATTAGCGGTGTGACACGAAGATGCTAACTTTAGAGGACTTTCCTTAATGTTTGTGTTTTGTTGCTACACGTTGCTTATCTGTGTGGCACGGCTCTTCCCCAGTACTGACAGCTTGTGTCACCACTTTGAGAAGAGGGCCCTTCCCCTTATTTTCCTATTATGCAGCTCCTACCAGTTCCATGACACGGTTTCCTATCGTTTCAGGATTTCCTCTCGCCTTTGGGCAAAGGGCTAGGCCATTACCTAATTTTTCCAAGCGGCAGAACACTTCCCATACGTATGTCACTTTCAAAAGCTGAGTTCACTTTTGATGATGCTCATGGTTTCCCCTTCAGAGACACGCTTTCTGAAGCCAGCTCTAGATTACTCATTAACTCCCCCTTACCCTCCTCACCCGGTCATGTGCAGTGCGTAGGGGGGATATTCCGTGTTCACTCTGTTTTTATCGATGTCAACTGGCAGGACAACAGGTGATGCCATGCTAAGTCAGACGTCACTGCTGTCCTGCTGGGAGGACTTATCTGTCAATGCAACTTGACCTTCAGACCAATTTCCAGTCACTTCTAAACACCAAACAACCTCCTCTTCTGCCACAAAGCACCTCTCAGTGCTTTGCAGCTTCAATTACTCTTCCAAAACATACCATTGCCCTTCTACGAATCTTAAACTTCCGAATTTCTTGGGTTTTATTAGTTGCAGTTAAGTGAAAAAAACAGTATGTTTAATCACAAAACTAGTGGTTTAGCTTATAAACAACATGCTTGTAGAGTGGAGAGAGAAAGGAGATGGGTTGTTTGGGTCATCAGTTCCTGTCCTTTAGGGCTGCAAACAACTGTGTAATAAGCAACTCCAGAAGGAAACATAGTAGTACCACCCAAACACTTAGTGAACTTTAGACTTTGTCTCAGTGAAAAGCCTCAAAAGTCATGATGCATCAGAACATGGAACATGTGGTTGTGGTAACATGTGGTTATCACAAAACACTTAGCAAAAATCTACCTATGCAAAAGATCTACATGGCAGAGAAAAACTGAAATAATCTTAGGGAATTAAATTCTTCAACAGCAGAAGGGCAGCAGGGAAAAAGAAAAACAACCAAAAAAAAAAAAAACACCCAACACCACCCCACCCCCTCAAAAAAAGAAGAAACCAGAAAGCAGATTACTAGTCCTTAGAAATCATTAAAAAACAGGTTTGAGATATTAAGATACAAATTTACAAATAGTTTAGAAAAGGTAAAAGGTTGTTTTAATGTACAATATGAAACTGAAAGACAAATTTAAATAAATAAAATGTAATAAAAGACAATGCTTATTCTTACGGCCTTATGTGCAGTGACAAGCAACTACACAGTTAAGAAAAAACAGTAAGAGTTCACTGTTCCATGACTGATTACACGAATTTTGTTGTTGCCTGTTATTGTCAATACTAAACAATAAAGCTGTCCTTTAAATCAGAACAGTTTCTAGGCTATTGACTGCTGAATGTCAGTATTACACATCTTGGTAACTAGATTTTCTTCTAAATTGAGGTCTGCTACCACAGCCACAGGGTAGCCATCTCCACCCAAAGGATAAAGTTTCAGTATTTTTCCCACTGGGGGAGGGGGAAAATAATCCCAGAGCTAAAGTCCCTCACAGTTCATTTGACGAAGGTAGTTTGGGAATCAAATTTTTCTGTGCCCGCTACTGAAAAACAGGCAGAACACCAAAGCAGATGCGTAGCTGTTATGTGGATAGTAAAAATGGCATAGCATATCATAATAGGTTAAACCATTTAATTACTAGGAAGTACTTCTTCAGCTTTGTTTATAAAGGTAGCAGACAATACAAAAGAAATCAAACCATCCTGGTTCCCAAAAAAGACAGTTATTGCAAATTCAGTTAAGTTCTTCCTAAAACTTAGCCTACATTGAAATAAGCCCTAGAAAGAACTGAAAATCAGGAAGAGAGTAATTATATAAGCAACACAACACTACACAAGTGTTCTCATATCAAAGCACACTACATTAGATCTGCAGTGAAAGGAAGAGAAAGCAAGAGACCTGTTATGAGAAATTCTAAAAAGTCCTCAGGTTTTTTTCTTTTCAAAACATTGTTAGTAACAAGATCACAGATTTGTAATGCATACTTACATGTGGTAAATAAGCATTAACTACTCATGAACTTTAGTGGTGGTGACGATTAGGCCCTCTTTTTTGCACAGAAAAGAAACAACAGGCATAAGGGTAACGACCACTTGATACTTTGACTCTGTTTGGAAACCTCACTGACAGAAGTTGCAAGTTTTTCCTTTGGCAAACTATTACAGCTGGTTTAGCTCTTCCTTTTTGTGACAAGACTCTGTATTTGTTCTAGTCTTTCATGTATCTTTCCAAGTGGCAATACAACAGTCATGTAACATTGAATTTAGAACAATTACTTGAAGAGGCTTTATTCCAGAGAAAAAGGAAGTTGTTACATGTATGCAAAAAATAACTATGCTCAAAGATTCAATTTCTGAATCTTTTCACAAGAAATTCTGCTCTTAATACAAAAAAAATATTTTATACAAGCCGTCTGATGAGCATGCCAACATTTATATGCAAGGACCTGCACGGTTTTCAGAGCAGTTTAAGACAAACATTGCTTTACCAGTTCTGATTGCATATAGTCTCTCACATAAACTCGACTTTTTAGATCTCTGTACTTTCAAAATTCATACTTCTAAATTGTTCTTCAAGCACATCAGAATCTTCATCATTGTCTGTACTACTGAAGTTTGTATCAAAATCCAGCTCAACCTCCAATCCACTGCTCTTTTGGCCATTTTTAGTAGTGACACTCTCAGTTCTGTCTTGTCCTTTATCAATCCTGCAGAAAGCAAGAGGATATTATCACCACCCACATTTGGAATTTATTTTTCTCTTAAACAAGAATGGGATCACAGGTAGAATATTCCACTGGGGATGGAAGGAGGCAGGAGGAGGAAGAGAGGGACAATAACCTAAAGTTTCTTTCATGTTGAATAGGAAAGAAATGAAAGACAGTAAAGGAAAAAGACTTTGTGAAGAAAAAAAAGAATATATATATATGAACACTTTGACCAACTAAGCAACCACTGGCCAGTTGTCATAGACTAGCAAATTAATATAGGATGCTCCATAAAGAGAAAACTCTCTTAAAGCAATTAAAAAAAAAAAAAAAAAAAAGCTTGCTAAGTATATTGTGGTAACTGTGCTCAATATCAGCCCTTGTTTAGTTTTTCTGTTCACTAGTAACTGAATCACCAAATGACAGACAAAATGCAAACAGTAAATTGGCTTATGCATATTTTATGGTGCTCTATACCAAAATCCATTTTAAAGTGCTTTGTTCCTAAGGAAGATGTGCCATTTACCCTTTGGTATTAAAATAAAGTGTCTTATCCAAATAACACTTTTTTTGGGCCAGCCCCACTAACATCAATAGGCATTTCACCCTAGCTTCAGCAGAATTGAGGTTTCCTACTGATTTCTGTCAGGATTATTCAGAATATGGCATAAAGTACAACAGCTTCTTGGAAGTTTCCAAACAAGCTTTATTAAATGGGAAAGAAACAGTGCAGTACTGTTTCTTGTAACTATGTAACCTATGAGCTACTTACGGAATTACTATTTCTTCTTCTTTTCCACATTTAGCACAAATTTCTAGTTTACCAGCACATGGTCGACAAATAATATGGTAAGGATCTTTTACAGTCTTCTGGAGGCACTTCACACTGTGAAGAGAAAGAAAACATGATTTAAAAGTATCCATGGACACTTATTAAACATTCTGTGTTCAAAACCAATATAGATGTACTTTTCAAAAGCAGAACAACATGTTATAGACGGGTTTCACATGAAACAATTAGTGTTTTATCAAGCAGCACTATCAAAATAATCACCTGTATTCCCGCTCCTTTAACTTTTTCAGGAAGAATGGAAGAACTATTAAAACAAGAACTGAAGAAAAATGTAAAATCAAGAATTTTTATATTTAAAGTGACAAAAGAAACCTTTCCATCCGTTTCAGTACATAGGTTCACCTTAAAAGCTATATAACTACTTCTTCTGATTTAACAATAAAAGCAAATAAGAATATGGTATAAAAGGTGCACGTATTTTACAAATAAAAGCTTTTGAACTTTTCAGAGGAAAATAAAGCCAGTGCTGGACTTTGCTTCCTATGAATACAAGCCTGCACAGAATTGTATTCTGAATAAGCCCAATCTACTTATGTAGAGGTTTTTGACTATTTTTTTTCAAGATATGATAAAACTCTGTAGATTAAGTCAGTTTTAAAATGCTACGGCTTAACATTCACCTGACATTTCTAAAGCCTCATATTTTTGGAGAACAGAACCCGGAACCATATATCCCATGTAACACAGATGTCCTAAAAGTCACTCTTTCTTGGTTCCTCAAGTACTCAAAAGGCTGTTAAGAAAGATTTAGCATATAGTTCTGAACAGTGGATTTGCAGACTTGGCTAAAACAGGATGAAGAAAAACATCAAGTGTTTTTCCATGCCTTATAAGGAGAGATGCACTAACTAGCATCTAGCAAAACAGAATTTTTACTTGCTTTCTCAAATCTCATTCTTAAGCACTATAACCTTCTCCCTACAGTCTTCACCTAGGCTCTGCTGGGCTTTCGTTATCAAGATATCCAATTCCTTACAGCTTCTTAAAAGCTGTAAAAATCAAAAGAATTGCTGTAGGACACATTTGACAAAAGCAAAGCCTGAACTGCCTAGTATTTCTGTCTTCCCTCTCCCCCACAAAAAACCTACAGTTAGATGTCACTGGAAATATCTATATAATTTGGGAGGATTTTTTATTTTTTTTTTCCTTTTTCTTTCTTCTATGTTCACTTACATTAGTATTAAAAACATGCCTACAGCTCTTCCCAGCCATGTCACACCAAACAGGGGCACTATCAATGCAAGCTGGATAGACCTTTTTTTTAAAAAAATAAGTTAAATATGTAATAACAAAATACTTGAAATAAAAGTAAAATAGGGATAGCTTGTGATTGTACTTAAAATCATAATTTTGAAGATGTTAAAAAACTAAAAATAAGCTGGGGTAAAAATAAATGGGAAGAAGTCCTCCATTCCCATTGTTTGTGATGTGAAGAATTCTCTTTTTTTTCCATACAGTCATATTTTTAATGTCTACAATGTGTTTACTTCACCTAGAAGCTTCATCCATTGAAAATCTTCATAGTCTTGCCCTTTCAGAACAGTGGCCCACTCCATCATCGTACTGCTGTAGGCTGGACTAGAAACTACCACCTCTAGAGCTAGAATGGTCTGCAGCCTGATTTACTTGTGCAAAAATAAGACAGAAAACATCACATATTGTCATAAGCAGCTTGCCACTTTTTCTATTTCCACAATGCCACTTTTTCTATTTCCAATGCTTCTCTGATTTACATGCTTTTTAACTTATTTGTTGGGTTATTTTCATTCCTTTGAGTGTAGGCAGAGAAAAAGTAAAAGAATCACATCTACTACCACATGATTTGTTACAACTCATTACTTTCAAACAGGATGCACACAGTCATTTGAGAAAGAGTTAAGAAAGACAAATCCCAGCTTTATTTGTGGTGAATCGAACCCAGAATGTTTACTTTGAGAACCAGTGAGATTTCTAACCAATTGAGTTACTTTTCTTACGTGAAAGGTTGAAATTGTTTATTAAAAGCAAAATATTTGCTGTATGAGGTTTCACGTTAAAAAGTAAAACTTCTCACAAGTGGGAGATACAGTACAAACAAACATTCCTTCCCTTTCAAGCTACTGAAAATCAAAATAAAATACATCATCATTCAGGGAACTGTACACACATACGTTTACAGAGCCTGTTCAAGCAGTTCATCAGTATTTCAGAAGTATGCAACTGAGAATACACAAATGCAGAGCAAACTACTTTGACAAAGATGCCTGTATCATACAGCCCAGCTGTAGTTTCTTTGAGTTCAACATTTCACTGTTGAAACACTGTCTGTGCCTGTAAGGTAAGTGGTAAGGACCTCTGCAGCTGAGCAAGTAAGAAGGAAGCAGAGTACCCACTTCAGAAAATTAACCTGCCGTAAACCTATAAATTATTGTAAGGTATTTATAACTTTTGTTATGTACTTATCCAATAATACAGAACTGTATGCAAACAATGCAAAACATTTAGTATTTAGGATTATAGTTTCATATATGAAATGCATACATTGCAAACATTTTGTGGGAACTGAGGCCTCAGTAATGTCTTTGTGAACTACGAAAGTTAGAAACGCAGATTCCTCTAGTGTTGACTTGCAACAAGGCCTTGGAAAATTGTGTCACAACTGGTTCAGGTTTGATGTTTTGTTCAAGAGGATACACAGTTTTGGAAACTTACAGGCCCAGCGTTCAAGCCTTTTAACAGCTAAGAGGGAAGCAGTTGCTTTTCCACTGTGCTTTCTTTTCAAAATTTTAAAATAAAAGACTAATGAATTAGAAAACTAACATTGCATATATATTGTCATTGTAGACTCCAAATTTGGAGAATGGGATATAGCAGCAGCTACTGCTTGTGAGTTTCCAAATCTAGAATATTTTCCAAAAAGTTCACAAACTACACTGTGAGTAATTAACACAAAGTATGTTAACTCACCATTTTTTAGGTTTTGATAGTAGTTTATACTTGCTGAATTTTACCCGCCACTCCAAGATACCTTTGCAATGCTGACACACTCCATCATGAAGCTTAGCATTTATTTTCTGAATAAATATATAAAAATTAAAATAAGAATACATTGAAGATCTCCAACTTTTATGAATATATCTTGCTAAGAAAGCATTTATACCCATCACACGATTAATACAGTATTTAGAAAGATGCTTGTTTGATATTAACATAAGCATTTCACACACATTTACTGCTAGTAATTTCATTCTGTGGAAAGAGTACTGAGGTAGTCTCTTACCTCAAGGTAGTCTTCATTATTATTTTTATCATAATCATAATTTTATTATTATTAATAGTAGTACTTATTTATGTTATTATATTGTTGATAAGAGATTATTATAGGTATTTTGTTTTTTCATCTCTATACATTTTACAAAACATATTTAAGTAGAAATGAGCCCTGAAATACTGGGGGTTTTTCCCTAAAGAAGATAACTTGCAAGACTTAACATTGAACTTATTATTGCTCAAGCTACCATTATACCACATACTTTAAGTAGCCTCAGGATTTTTTCTCAGATCACAATGAAGTTATTTGTGGTCAAATCATTCAATGTCTCTTTCATCATAAGCTTCATTTATGAAAAAGTAGTACATTTTTGCTCTCAAGTAGCTAAGATAAAATCCTCAAAATGGTCATTTAAACTATGGTATATTTTCAAGATAATACAAAGTTTACCTTAAGATCTTCTACAACATTTTGTATTTAGTTTGCTCAGGAATACAAAATGTCAACTGGCCAGTACTATTTCCACAAGAGAAGTTATTCTGAGATAGGAAGTAGTAGCAAACCACACTGTTACCCTAAATAACAAGCAACGTATGTTGCTTAAGTTACATTAAACCTACTTTTATTTCTCCTCTACCTAAAAATGTCAGCAGTAACTTTATCTATCATACATCTGTGTGTATTCATTCAGACCTTTAAAAACAGAAATTTCACAATTAAAAGAAAATGCATATAGCCAAAAAAAAAGTAATCTATTATGCCTTTTTTAAAACAGCTTTAAAATAGCTACTGACGAAAAATCATATTATTAATATAGTCTAAACCACATCTATTTCTTAGAATACCTAAAAGTTCATTGGAACAGATTCTGCATTAATTGGGATCACAGTTTATGTTATCCTTTTACAAACAAACTGAAAAGTTCTTCTATGCACGCAGAAGCTTCTGAAGTAGTTTCCTGATTTTATGACCCGCAAGAGCTTCTTACTACTCCACAGAGTTCTACTTCAATACATTAGACAAAAGAACAAGTCTAGCTTTAAAAACACAATATCTTATTCTATTCTGAAAACAATGTATGTGGCAGAGGAAATGCTACTTATGAGTGAGACTACATTATGGGATTTGTTTTCCTTTGTTTCCATTTTTACTAAATTTCAACCATTCCGTATGAGTTTTCCTTTGGTGCAGTTAACCAAAGGTGTGGTGCTTTTTGGCTGCTTCAGTTAAAAGACAGTAAACTTTTTCCCCCAGATGATCCAATACAGACNAAAAAGAAAAAAAGAAAGAAAGAACATTTTGCAGATTGCTTGAATATTGAATATAGAAAGCTCTGGTCTGATATCAGCCATGCACTATGAATTACATTTTCCAAGAAACACAAATGTTTAGCTAATACGGAAACTTTCTGAGAGAAGAAAATCATTGGTAAATTCTCAGCAGATATCTATTAAAGGGCTGGCAATTCAAACTGCTGACAGCACTGACTGTTCATTCTTTCAAAATTCAAGCAATTTAAAGATAAGCCTTCTTTTCAGGGCTTGACTAGCAGAAAGTAAGGCTCCAAGTATTATAGCCTGAATAAGCTTCTAATAACCTGCAAATCAGCCTGAATTTCCCAGTTCTGGCTCTCACTTTCCTGATTTGCATTAATTAGTAATGCAGGAGGGGAGAAAGACACAAACACTGTAATTTGTATTCCCAGGTGTTCTTTACTGTGATCAATTATTTTCAGTATTGCTAAGGCAGAACCTAACAAACGTCAGAAGACTGAAATAGTTTAAGCTGAAGACAGCTGGTTGTCTTTCCAAAGGGAGTTATCTCCCTTGCTGAAAACTACCTCATTTCCAGTAATATGTCCTGACATCACGGCTGGGGACTGGAGCCCTGTTACTAAGTGATGCAGGGACTGGCTCAGCAATGCGTAACACACTTGGAATGCAAGAGGCCATGTTCAGAACTGCATGGGGCATAAACAGTGCAGAAGAAAGTAGGAACTACTTTCACCTCTCATCTGAAGGAAATCCAAAGTTTGTCAAAGAGGCAGTCTTACTACAAATTCTGCTAAACATTTGCTATGGAACAAGGAAATATGCATAATTATTACCAATTAAGCTTTATAAAGCTCTTCCCCCTCCCAGTATGCTTATCATCTGGCTCCAGAATATACAGCAATCTTACAGTGATTAACTTCTTTTTTTTGTTTTTTCTCAGAAAATCAAAAACGCAGGCCATCCCAAATTCCAAAGATGACTTTTCATGTTATTCATTGTAGAAATCTTTGCATGAAAATGTCACCTCATAGCAAGGCCAAGAGCGTAGTCACGTGGCATAAAGGCTATATTATTGGGACTTCTTCACCTTTGTTTCAAACAACAAAGCCCTGCATCTTATCTGATGCCCTCAGCCCAAAGACTAGTCCTCCCTCTATATTAACACATTGGTTCACCACCGGAAAAGGTCTTTAGAAGATAAGTAACACATAAACTCTAAAGTAAAATAAAGTTAATATAATTCAAATGCACAGTAACAATCATATTATCCGCGTAAAGGCAATGAATCTCTATCAGAGTTGGTCTGTGTATTTAGACCTCTACACAGTCACATTTGAACTTCCATTTTCTTGCTATGATCGGCAACACTTCAAATATCCAGTGCAAAGACACAGATTAAGAACGTCAACCAAAATGCTGCTGAAGAGTCTTTTGCCACCAAATTAGATTGTAGCTCTGAAGATCATATTTATGTGTAACTTAAAAACCTGATCCAGGCATAAAGATACCTGAAGTCCCCAACCTTGTCACCTGTAGGACCACAAATCTTATACAGCAACTCAAAGAAGCCACACAGTACCTGCTCAGAACGTAACACCTGGAAGCAAGACAACAGCTTTTAAGTTCTAATTTCCTCCTTCCAACAGGTACAGCACACTCTCTTCCTCCCCTTCAGCAATTTCCTGCATTTTTTACTCAATGTTGGCACTTCAGGTGTGGGGTGTTTTAGTTAATCATTGGCTCAGCACATCTGAATGTGAGAGAGACTATGACTCTACAATCCTTCTACTAAGCTGTTGATTTAGAAAGTCAATAGAGAATGATGGATTGATGTAAAGCAAGCAAGCAGGGAGATTTAAAGAGTTCAGTCTTGTGTTTGCCTTCTAAGTTTACTTTGCTCAGAAAAAATGTCTGATACGTAAATGTTACTTTTATTAAAACAGGTTGATAATTCACTGTGGTTTTCTACATTAAATTCAACATTTCCCTTGACCAAAAAGAAGTATCATATCACTTTCAAAAACAAAAGCAACATAGGCTTGAAGAAGCGAAGCAAGCTGTCATTAACTAAAGATTTGGATAAGCTGGATTTTAAGATTTTTTGAAATCCTTAGAGAACATGAGAGGAAGTTCTCCTAACAAACTGGAAGAGAAACTTTCCTGGTATTTCTGTTCCCAGTCAGAATTGGGAAGTTATTAGTTAAATCAAAGAAATCCGTCTGCTGCCTACTTTTCCTATTAACTTTTTAACGTATTTAGTACATTGTTTAAACTTTCATACATTTGTATTTTCTTCCTTTCACCCATTCAACAGCTTGCTTTCCATTAAGGGTATAAAAAACCAACCACACGAAGAGCTGAACAAGGTTTGTCAGCTTCATTATTCCCTTCCAACTTTTCTATCCAGCTTTTATGTAGGTAGTTAGCTCTCACACACAAAGAGGTGGTATTATTTGTGTACCAAAATGTTTTTCTTGGTGTGAGAACTACCCTGACAGGTTAGATTCTGTTTCTGTCACAGCAGTTTCTCTGTTATTTCTTTATGCTCATTTCCCTGTTTTAGTCAATAGCTCTTTCCTCTTTTCTTTTGCCATACTTCCTTCCAAGGACAAGTGCAACTCATCCAGTGCCTATAGTATGTCTATATATTCTCCAAAGAAATTACAGTTATGCAATACAGACATACACAAACAGTCTTAAAGTATACAGTCACAAAATATTCCATGTTCATATTATATACACACTGTAAGGTCAACTGCATTTAACGAAACAGCATCCTCTGTATGTTCACGTAACCCAGTATTAAATCATTTAACAGCCCACCAAAAGCAGTTCAGAATGTATTAAAGTAAACAACATGCACCTACACCTACTAACTTGGCACACAAAATAATCCCTAGCTTAAGCTAGCATTAAAGCACTCATAAGCAAGATGTAATGATGGGGTTTCAAAGAAGCCTCACTGTCTGTTTGGAAGTTTCTAATTATGTGTAAACCTATGGGTATTTTGATTTACTCTACTGAAAGCAGACTGCTACTACTGAGCACCCATCAGTGGTCTGTTCTGCTGTAAATGAATGCAATGTCAATGCCATCCATAAACTTCCTTGTCAGAAACACAGGTGATACTACTGCAATCAACAAGGCTCAATGCAGCATTTCTGAATAACTATATAATTGTGAAACTGTCATACAAGACACCAGCTTTTCAGGGTTCTAATACATATTTCACAGGCTGAAATCACGTCCCAAAGAGCTTCACTTGCTCACGCACTGTATTTGTACTACTTTAAATTTCATTTTTTACACGTTTTCTCAGCTCTTTCTAATGTTAAAGGAGAAGCCACTGTCTCACACACACACAGGGACACACACAGACAGCTGCACTCCCTCCTTTTTCAGGCTCGACCGTAGGCTTCCTGCAGCAGAGTCTCAGATGTCAGTGATGTGAGGGAGGGATCTTGAACAAAGAAATCCCCAGGCAATTAGACCCTTGAGATGTGCACAGACGCCCCTCACGCTCTTCACAGGTCTCTTAGTCCAACGGTGACTTTTGGTCTGGGGTCTACTAACACATTATTGGATTCTTTTTCTGTGTCCAGGCAGACAGGCCATTGACCACTCTTATCTTTTGATTTGCAGTCTCTGCTGAGGGTTGTAGCCACCTTATCTTCTGGTTTACGCTCCCTGTGTGGCTGTGCTCACTGGCAGAACATGGGGAACTGAAAAGTCCCAGAGTTGGGGAAAACACTATCAAAACATCAGTGTGTTATGGACAGGGGGAACTGAAAAGTCCCAGAGTTGGGGAACTGTACCACTGCTAGGAAAATTACTAAGAAAATTAACTCTATTGTGGCCTAAAGGCTTCAGCAAATGTAGCTACTCATGATAAATAAAGTTAGGCAAACAGCATAAATCACACCATATGATAATCCTAAACAATTTATTCTAATTAAAACTTAC
>VXBH01002031.1:74286-86738 GCA_013400035.1 Rynchops niger | reverse complement strand
GAGTGCTCTGTATGTGGAGCTCTATCTGCCTGAGGTGCTTCTAGCTGCACAGTTTCTTGTAAATTAAGTAGATCTCAACCCTTTGTGACATTGCAGTGTTATTTTTTTTTTCTACCTGATATCATGCATGTTATGTTGATGGGTGTAACCTCTGTCCAAAGGGTACAATCATATTCTGTCACTCTAATTGTTTTGAGAACTTAAATGGTACACCTTGCATCCTATTTCTTGCTACTTTTACACTGTTGAGGCAGACAAGAAATGAAAGAGTTAGAATAGGGTATTTTGTCATTATCATAATCCTGCTTTGTTGTAAGATGTAAATTTTCCTGCTTTATCTTTCAGAGATGGAGATTATTAACTCTTACATCTGAAGATGCAAGTGTCTCATATACACATCAGTCTGGGTAGCTTTCAGGAATGCTGTCTGCCTGGTGTGTACTCTGTCTGGGTTGCTGCCTCCTCCAACCTGTTAGAGCAGCAGAGGTTTTAGGGGAAAAATGTAACGAGGTGCCTTGTCTTGGGAGACTTTGCTTAAGAACAGCCTGGTGATTAGATAGCTTACATGCAAAACACACATGTTCTGTATGGCAGATTTGTATAGCATTCTTGCTGGGCTCCTCAGGAGCTTTTCCCATTAGCCTGTTACCTGAACAAGATACTGTAATCTAGTGAACAGTCAAGATGTCCTTCTCTATTAGCAACTCTATCAGACTGATTTCTTCATCCGAGACAAATACAAGTGAGACATGGACAAATTCTGCAATACAAATTCTGTTGAAGAGAGTGGTAGGTGCTCTTTCTGTGAGAATGAACTCTTGATCTTTTTTCCCTTCTCTTGGCTTCCTGTCCATCCTCAGGGAAGACCAGCAAGCAAAATGCTCCACTACTGGGTATTGGAGTTCATATCGTACAGATGTAGTGACTATCATAATCTTTCTCTCTTAAACGCATGCATGAATCTAAGTGTAAAAAAGTTTTGTTTAGAGTAGATGAGCCAAAACAGTTGTGGGACTAGCTGCAAAAAGATTTTGCTCTCCTCTGTGGGGAGGTGTTGGGACTTGTAGCAAAATGCATCAAGCCACAGTCTGCATAGCTTTGAGGAATAGAATACATAGTTGTGATACCATCTCATTTGTGCTGTACTGTTTCTACTTGTGGTGTTTCAATAGAGTAGTTGTTTTGTGAGCCTGTGGTGCTCTCTGGAATGATATAGAGCATGTGATTGCCCATTGAGTCATCTGTGGCAGTGCAAAGGCTGGAGTAGGAAAGCATGTTCTGAAGCAAGTGTTGAAAACTTGCTTTCAGTGGTAAGAACAGGACTTTGCAATGCTGCCGTGTGTAAAACGCAAGCAGCCAGTGACCTCTTCATTAGTATATTTAAATGCCTAATGCAGGACACTACAAAGACCTCACTGCACAGACTTCTTTTTCCTTCGTTATTGGAAAGCTGAGTTGGGTTTGCAAGAAAAAGCCCTGGTTCCCGTTTTCATCTGAAATATGAACTCTGCTTTACATTCCTGACCCGTAACAGAGCTATTCCAAAAACATGCTTTTTCTCCACTAAAGCAGCATGTGTTGAATTATAATGGTCCATCCTGCAATGCAGACATTTTAATTTTCAACAGGCATGAACTTCTGCAAGGGGGTGAAAGTTTGGGGAATGGGGGGAGGTTAACTCAGAAAACATGAACAGAAATATGCTTCTTTCCCAACTTTCTGTTCCTTAGAGCATTCTCACTAAAAGAAATTAAAACCAGAAAGAATTTTAAGACGATTTTTATCTTGAGAAGGACTTGATGCCTGCTTGAGGTTTTGGAATGTAGGTCATGAATTAAAAGCCATCTTATGTTTGTGTACAACTTCACAGTATTTAGTTGGTGGTGGAAAAATACACCTTTGTCTGAGGGCTAAAAAAAGGTCAGTAATTATGTATAATAGGCAAAGATAACTACCTGTCTTGCTTACCCTTGGCATTTTGGTCTAGAGGAAGGGGAGCCTTCTGCAGTCAGGACTTTCCATTGAAAACACTGAAATTCTTCACGCCTTGTAAAGCATGTTGTCTGCAAGTTGTGCGCATATTGTTGAGCTGGTTAATTTTGGCTCCTGCTCTATCTGTTGCTTACTACTCATCTGGCTCTATTCCAAGCAGAAGCTGAGCTGTTTGCTTAATGGGATATGAAGTTCTTGCTGGTGCCTTGTGGTTGCAGCTTTCTGTATCTCAGGGACTGAGCAGCCTAAGAGGTAGTAATAAGGGTACAAATTGTGCTGTACCTCTGAAAAACTAAGGGTGGAGAGTTTCAGGGAGAAATTGGGTATGAGTAGCGAAAGAGCTTAACTTGTGGTAAAGGATTGATTACTGTTGAGTGCTAGAAGCCCTCTCCAAAGAAGAGGAGCATCCATTTTTTGCAAAAGTATATTCACCTCAATAGACATGTTACTGGAATGATGCTGTGTGTCACCAGGGCAGTGGAGATGGCATGTATCGCTTCTTGTACATTCTCAGGCAGTCTTAGGAAGCAGAAGGGTGTTATTTATGCTGACATAATAGGGATCACATTACTGCCAAAAGGATCTAGAAGTCCTTTTTGGCCGTGTGGTGTAAAGATTTAAAGCAAGGCATTGGTGCTGCCTGTTTTTCTAGAGCCTGCTTTATGCAAGAATTCGCTTCTGACAGAATTTGGTGGTAAAGATTCCTTTGCTTTGGAAAAAAAAAAAAGTGCAAGTATCTCATATGTTTTGATTTGTGAGAAGGTGGGCTGCACAGATACAGTAAGAAAAGGCAGCAATTGAAAAATGTGGATCAGTGTTTGTGTCTGTTCAGCAGAAATGCTGAAATAAGAGGAAATAGTAAAGTCAATGCAATCAATTCTAAACAAACGATGCTTTCCTTGTCCTGACCAGCCTTTACTTTCTGTTGACCTTGTTACTCTGGCTTATTGATCATCCCTGAGATGCACAGGTATGCATGTACCTTAGTACTGGGTGAAATTTGTGCTTAGTCTCCCTGAGGCAGTTTCAAAACACGTATGTGGAAGGGTGTGCTTTTTCTTTTTGATTGAGTGGTTATACATTTCCTGTTCTATTATCTGTGTTCATAGAGTGACTGTGAAGTGAAAGTTTTGAGAAAAGTTTATCTTTTTACCTTTTTGAAGACTACTTGTGTCTGACCAGGTTCTATGGCATACAGGTAAATATAGATAATAGGGCTAAGTCAAGCTGCTTGTGGAACAGGTTGCCATGATAAGATGCATCAACGTCCCACATAAACAGTTAAGGAAACTGGAATGCTTTAACCATGCAAATTAGTTATAATTGTACTCTTTGAATGGATTCTTTGCTTTTTTTCAGCTGTTGGTGCAAGAAATGTCTTGTTGTGCTGTCTTCAGAAACAGAACAAAAGTGTTCTTGACTACTGTGCATCATCATCGTTGTGTTGAGCTCCTTTTTCATAGCTCTTTCCAGTTATGTGACTATTTATTGCGGGGTTCCACAGTGTATTTCCCAGGTACAGATGATGTCAGGCCCAGTGTAGAAGGATCAATTTCAAGATGAGTCTGCTGTACTATTCTTTTAAAATTAAACGTAAGTGTTTGTTCTGGCATGTGTCCTTAAATACCAACTCTCTCCCTCTGTCCCGGAGATTGTATTAAACCAGTGAACTAATTGGTATGTTTTCTGCATTTGGTGGGGAGAAAGCCTACTTGGATGAATGTTTTCAGTATGATCTATACTTGCTATCTGTACAATCCCTAACAAAACAAACAACAAAAAAAGCCCTTATGTGTAGTAGGTTCCTATTGCGCTGTGGTGTTAATGCTACCATATAAGTTAGGATCTGGACACAGTTATTTTCTCCTTTGTGTTGAAATTCTAGCTATGCTGGGAGGCTAGTTTAAGTACTATTTTGATGGTTGGTTCCTTTTGCATCCTTGTATTCTGCTCAAGCAGATAGAAATTGACTGACTGTATCCAACAGAGATATGTTTTGGTAAAATACATCTTGCGAGTTCTGACAGAGCTGTCTGGGAGTGGTCTCCAAGGTAACCACGCTTTTCCTGGCATAACTCAGTAGCTCGGTCTAAAATAAGTGCTGGTAGTTGCTGTCTTGGTGCAGTAGCAAGAAGCACATCATTTTTTATGAGACAAGTAATTAGCTCTTTGCTTACAGACCAGTGTTTTATTTAGAGACCATCCATGTGAGACAGGCTCTGTCACCTCTCTGAAAGGGTTTAGAGTTCAGTACCAAGCTCCCAGGGTTGGAAGAAACCACATTGTGAAGCATGTTCAACTTCTGGGGTTGAGAATGAATCTTTTTGTGCTCATGTCCTCCATGATTTCTCCTTCAGCCAAATAAAAAACATTATTGACTTGCTCTGTTGGGAGGTGCATATGCAGAGAGTGAACTGTATAATGAAACCTTTCTTTTTTGTCAGACTAAATAAATACTTCTCAAACGTACTCATTTTTGATGTCTTAAAAGTAATTAAAATGTTGTACTACAGCACCTAATTTTTCTAGGTCTGTTGACATGCATGGATTTTTTTTTTTAATTGCCTTTTTATTTTGTGTTGCAGTCTCATGCAAACAACATATGGATCATAAAAAACCAAAGTATGTTATTTTGGACTTTAAATTGAAATTTTATAATTTCTTTTTGCAAAATATGATGTCTCTTAAAATAGCAGTGGCATGACTGGTTGTAGTGCTTGCAGTAACTCAGAGCATGTATAGCATGTCAGGATGTATGGAGAGTGTTGATAAAGCTCAGTTAGACTGGCTGTCATCCACTTTCCACTTCAGTTTTCCTGTTTGACATTAAATATTTGGAAAACTTTTTGCATAGGCGTAGAAATAAAAGAATGACGCATTCTAAAATAAAACAAAGCTGAGGAAGTGGCTAGCTACCCATGAAGCTCAATATTAAACATAAACTTCTAATTTATTTCCAAATAATGTAGTATTCTCAAGTTCTTTTTTTATTAGACAAAATGTTTGTTTCCTTCATTAAAAAAAAAAAAAAAAAAAGAAAAAAACCCCCAAAGCCACACCAAAACAAAACTGAACTGTGACGATGGAATTCGCTTTCCCTTCATTTATACCTGATGTTGATTCTTTGTTTTGATTTCCACTGTGAAAAGCTAATGCATAAAAGCCTCTAAGCTCTTTTCAACACACCATGGAGGCTGCAGGTAATCTTGCAGCAATCGTGAATCTTTCGCCCAGTGTTTGATGTCTTGTCCCATCAACAGCGTTTGCACTAAAAGAAAGTGGCATCGGAGGTGGCCAGCCTGTAGTGAGTGTAACAGCCCAGTTTTACAAAGAGGAGTATAGTAAAACCAGTTCAGTGGCTGGGCAGGCATTCAGCAAGCAGCCTGAGGCAACAGTGTTGTGTCAGGGACTGAGTACAAAGCCTTGGACAGCTGCAGCACAGAGGTTTAATTTATAGTGACGTTGCAGAGTGCGTGCCAAAACTTTCCTCACTCCCAAGGAAACACTTTCCAGTGCGTAATCATTCAGCCTTGAAGAGTTCTTTGGAGATGCTGAAGAGCACTTTGGATTTTTTTTTTCCCTCAAGCGGATAGCGATGTTTTGTGGTGAGATTATGGAGGAGTTGTCTGTTCACACTTCACTGTAATTTCTGTAGTCACTACAGTAATATTACTCCCATATTTTACTAATAGCAGTGTCTTCACTGTAACCTTTTCTGGAAAAGTAACAGGAGGTTGATTTCACTGTCTTAGCTTTGTCAGTCTCTTCCCATTCAAACAGCATACCAGGCCAAAATCTTTCTCAGAAGTAATTGCAGGGCTGTTGTGAAATAACATGTAGAGTTTTCCAAGTACTTGATTTTTTTTTTTAATGCAGTAAAGTTTTTTAGAAGGATAAAGGAAAACGGATATGTGGTAATCAATACTTCATCAGTTTAAAAAAAAATACAGGCCACGTTCTTGAGAACTTCCTTTCCAAATCCTTATTTAGGTACGTAAGATATTTAACTTTCAAAATGACTGGTTCAACAAATAGTTCAATATTTCTATAGTGGCATGTGCATGGCATAAAATATACTTAATGTAAGAGATGACGGTCCACTGAAGTTGTGTCCTGTCACAGGAAAGATGTGTCCTCAGCCTCTGTCAGAGTGACTGTTTTAGCCATCCTTAGATTTTTATTCAAACCCTGAATTAAAGTGTGGCTGTAGCCTGTCCTCAGTTTAGATTTCAACCCTTAATTCAAGTTATCATTAAAAGCTCTTGCCAGAAGATTATAAGAATCAGTGGCTGGGGTATGAGAAGACCATACAATCACAAGCATTCCAGCTTTCTGCCTGAGTGGTTAAGGCAGCGTAACCAAATCTGGTGGCTTTAAACCATTTGTGTTCTGCAATCATCTAAAAAATCTTGGGCTGGTGCTGTAGGGCTTGCCTGCTGAATTCAAGATTACTGCCTTGCTTGTCTTAATTATCTTTGGATACTTCAGAAGGAGCTAAGAGATGGGTAGGGATCTATGACATGCAGGTAGACGGGGCACAGGAGTTCCTTTCTTAGGAATATGCTTGTTAGTGAGGTGAAGCACAGATGATGGGTACCGATGCTGTTTTTTTCCTTTCTACTTCCCATCTCACTGCTGAAGAGGAGCAGTGTCATCATGTGTGATTAACTGCTTCTTTAGGGCAGTGTATCTAGCGTGACCTGCTACTGATGCCCATCAGGCTGTATGGACACCAGTATACCACTGAATTTTGCTCTGCAAAGCAGGACAGGAAATAAGACCTGTGGTGCAAAAAGCAACAGGGCTGAACAGGTTTCTGTTAAGAACAGAACAGCAATTGCTGGTTCAGACTGAGGGTCCCTAGTCTTTTGTCTCCAGTAGTGCCTGTCAGTGCATATCTAGGGAAGAGCAAGCGCTGGGGAAGTGTGTGAGACACTTCTCAATGCTTTCCTAGCAGCCCACTGTTTTCAGCTCAAGCAATTTCCTGGACATAGAAATTCATTCCTTGTGGTTTGAATGAATCTCTCTTCCAAATCTCTAGAGAATGTTTCTACCTAATACATAATCAGTCCCTCCTTGAATCCACGTATACTTACTGTGTCTGCAACATCCTTTGGAAGGAGTGAAAGGAGTTCCACAAGTCTACTACTGACTTACTTTTGTTTGGTTTTGACCTGGTCAAAACACAGTGATGGTCCCCCACCGTGCAGCAAAAGACACTGAACAGTTGATCCCCATTCACCTGCCCCATATTATTGATTTTTATCTACTTTGTATCTCTCTTATTTGGCTGTTTTTTGAGGCTGAGGCACCCTAGCCTACTCATTCTTCATACAGATGCTGTTTTGCATCATCTCTGCACTTCTGAAGCTTTTCCAGCTCTAATGGCATTTGAGAGAGAGAGGCCAATACTGCAGGTTGGTGAACAGCTTGAAGGTACAGTTGTTGTACAGTCCATAGTTACTCCGTTTTCTTCCTTATTCCTTACGTGATAATTCCTAACACTTTGATTTTGTAGGGACTGGACTGGGAGTCAGGAAACATGGATGCTTTTCCTGGCTCACTTGTGTAGTCACTTGGTTTCCTGATTTCTGCTGCTTCTCAAAACTTTTATGTTGCTGTGGTTGAGTATGAACACTCTTATGGAAAAGGATACTTGGTGTATGCTCTTTTAATGGCTGCCAGGACCTAGTCTCTGTTGCAGCACAAGGTATTATTATATATGGGAAGATTGTAACATGGTGGTTTTAGAAAGGCTTTGGAGTAATTGTATCTCAGCCAGTCCCCAGTAATTTTCCCTTGCTAGTTTCGTCACTACAAAAAATGAAGCTACTGCTGCTCGTAACTTTCCCTTACATTTTGTACTGGAATCAGTCTGTTTTTCTGGTAGCCTCACTTGAGTTGTGGGTAGATTTGAACTACATACAATAAAAAGTGGAGGCATTTTGTAGAACTGCTAGACATTACATGCTTAGTTAAGTTGCCCTGCATATAATGAGGACCAGAGTGGTAACAATGTACTGAATGTTTACCATTAATTCCAAGTGATTATGTGAAATACTTGAGTAACTGAGGTATTGATGACTTCGCCTGTGTATATTTGGATAATTAATGAATTGAACAGTATTTTAACTGTCACGGTCGATGGTGCTGATTTCCTTCGCAGCAGTTTTTTTTCATTCAACCTTTACATAATGCAGAAAATAATATTCTTTGTATGTATAATCTTAGTTGACGTGTCTTCTTTTCCCTAGGTATTTTTAAAAGGAAAGCTTATTTTGATTTTCAAATAGTCCTTTTAACACCTTTTTTTCTAGCATTTTTGTGTTAATTAAATATGAAGTAGTTAATAAACCACAGATTGCTTTCAAAGTTTATAAAGGCAAACTTTTTTAAAGCTGTGTTGCTGCAGGAAGGTGTAACGAGTATGTAGATATAATATCTACTTAGCTGAGCAGTGTTTGTAACAATAATGGTTGATGCATTAATGTAGATTTTAAGAGTAATACCTATTTCTTTTCCAAGAGAAGGCTTAAGAATATTTATCTTGGAGTCTTCTAAAAAACGCTGCTTATTTGTCTAATACCTTTTTAAAATAGCTAGCCAGATGGATCCAGGGAATGCTTGTGCATGTCACATATGTCTAACGCCTTTCCTTCTCCTGGGACCAAACTACATTACATCATATTTTATGATTACAAGACAGAATTTTAGTGGAACTTAGCCATATGGTTGAGTCATCTGTTCTCTTCAGTTTTGGAAGGATTATACTAGCATCTTCAAAAGACTGTTAAATTTATTGGCTTTTTTAACCCATAAAATTTGGAAACCTTCTGCTGTCTCTGGCAATGAAAACTACCCCATTTTCAGCTTATTTATATGATCCTTTGTAGTTATTAACTGAATCTCTTAAAGATGCTGTTACAGGATGCAGAAAATATGCTTGTGTGTTATTTTGGGTTTCCTATCTCATGAGGTGGAAGGGAACCCCAAAGATGTGTGAGGTGTATTCCTAAAGGAAACAAAAACAACCAATGAACCCACATTCTTTGCATTTTTGTTATGACTCCCAAAGCTCTTAAGCATTGTCTCTTCTTCCTTGAAGACTTAAAACCTGTTACAGATCCTTGCTTTTCCTCTCTCACTCCATTCTTTCACATAAATTATTGAAAAGTGTGTTTTGAAAAGGGTGAGAATTACCTTGCCACTGACCAGCCATTTCCTCCTGGGTAAAGTCCAAATTGAGCAGTTATTCATTCATAGCTGTTGCATTAGGTGTGCTCCACAGAATCCAGCATAGTCTTGGTGTGTAGTCTCCATCTTTAAAATATATGTGAAGTAAACAGTACATGATGGGAAGTGTTACTATATAGGGACGTTTGTCAGGTTGCTTTTCTTGTAATCATCAGAGGGGTAGGGTGGCCTTAGGGAAATGTTTTATAAGATTTATTTTATTATTAGGCATTTCTCTCTCATGTGAGCCCTTCCATGGACCTTGACAAACAGGTTATGGCTGTAACAGGGATGTTTTTTTCATGATGGGAAAGTGGCTGGTAACACAGCAGTCCCACTTACTTTGCACAGGATTGTGTGCTCTTGTCTTCAAAGAGACTCTGGGCATTGTACTGCCCTTCAGGGTTTTATGCTTTCTGCATCTTTTCATTGTAGATTTTTAATTCATGGTGGCTTTGTACAGGGAGAGTGCAAATCTCTAGGTTGTTGAGCTGCTGAGTACTCTCATTATAGAAAATGTGCATGGATCTTGTAAATAAATCAGAATATAAACTAAGCAACCTGAAGCAGGGCTTCTGAATGTGTCAGCAAAAGTATTCCTCACAGAGGGGGATCAAGACTACAACAGACAAACCACTGGCAGCACTTACCTCTGATAAGAGTAACTTGATCATTGTGTCATGCAAGTATAATCCAGCCTGGAAGTAATTAATAGCAGCCAAGTGATTCTTTAGTTTTTAAAAAAAAAAAAAAAAATTCTGTTTGTGACTTCTGTCATCTTGGGTGAATAATCCTAGCATGTTTGGTGAGGTGCAGAGTATCCAAATTAGCAAGAACACCGTATTGATAGCACTTGGTGCTCTAGTAAATCACACATGGATGAGAATATTCAGAGGAAAATGGGAGGTTTACTTATGTGTAGCCTGGCCCATTAATACTGAGCTGGGGTGGTTGCGCCAGGCAGCAGATAGCTCAATCACTGTTCAAACAGGCAGGAGTTAAACCCACAGCACTGGCTTGGGGCAGCTGAAACTGAGTTTCCACAGGCTGGCTGGAGGATGGCATGCCAGCTGTGGCCCCGGTCAGATGAAAGGTGACGACATCCATGACTGCTGAACAGATAACCTTTGTAAGGGCTGTGCATGTTGTTATTCATCCCTGTAGAGAAACGGAGCTCCTTCTGCAGATGAGGCCTAAGGGAGGGAAGCAGGGTGAGTGCCTGCTTGTTCTTTCTATCCTTTTACTTAAGGAGAGACACGTGTGGGCAGTTTATGTTCCGCATACAGAGAGGGTGACGCATAAAAAGACTTGTCTGATTCCCAGTGCATGTGATGTGGAGGATAAACAACGTGGGAAGATGTGGTGGTGTGAAATCTCACATGCCCTTCTCTGGCTGTTGAAGTGGATTTTATTTTCATGCAAAACAATTGCTTGCTTTCCCAATCTCTTAAATCCAGCTGGGAATGTATCTTAAGTATAGCTTTCCTATGACTCTTGGATTATCCTTCACTGCACCCATGGAAGCAAAAGCAACTAAGCTTAGCTTGCTGTTTTATTAATATTTGATTTTGGAGACTGACGAATATTAGATCTAGAGGTCAATCCATGGCACAAACATCTACCAGTAGCTTCATGAAGATCAGAGAGATAGTAAAATTTTTTGCCTCCTTTTGTAGTCGTTAAATACTTCTGGAGGTTGAGTTGAGCCCTTGAAGACTCCAAACAAAATAATTTCTTGGAATAGGGATTTGTCTCTATGCATGCACTGTTTTTTTTGGCTTTGTCATAGACTTCAGAATAGAAGCCTATAACCCAGGAACAGTGGATATGTCCTTCAGAAGAATGACAAATTCAACTATAAATAGACTGTTTCTCTACTCTGAATAGTTTTTAGATTTTAATACCCATTTATTTACAAATTTTGAAATTGTATTGCTTCCTACAATGACAGTAGGTATAAAAAATAATGTGAAGTGGTTTTAAAGACAACTATCTAAGACATTTTCTGGCACTTGTGGATAATGTTAAGGTGGTGGAGCTTTGTCAAACAATCTACGTTACTTGACAAAGTAAAGTAGATTACTAGTAGAAGGGAAAAAAGAAGAAACAGCTTTCATTGTGAGCTGTGATATCGTGTAGACGTTTGTAATACCAGCCATCGTAGCTAGTACCTTATTAATACATCTTACAGCAGTAGTAACACTGATTAATAAATGTATTACTTCTGGACTTTGTGCAGTTCTGCTTGGTGTTGAATTTTCTTTTCCTTGTCTGCAGACTTCACAATTAGGCTTTGTGTGTCTATTCTCTTTTGCAGAATAATGGGGAGGAAAAAAGAACAGCAGCTCTAAACTTTATGAAAACCAGCTTACTATGCAGAAATGGCAATATAAGCAACACTTGGAGAGGTTTAGCAGTAGACAGGAGGAAATATGGAGCCATGGGTCTACAACATGCCAGTCCTAGAAATGAGGTGATGTTGCAGTTGGGGGGGTTCCAGCAGGATGGATGTCCATTTGCCCATCTGGAAGCAAGAAGATCCATCAAGTAGCTGTTTTCTCTGACTAAATTTACTATTTAGAAACGGTGTTACTAAAAATCTGGGTAGACGTAGTCAGCTCAGATACTCATACCAAGAAATAAGTGGTGCTGAATTTAAAAACAATCCACTAAGTGAGCGGTACGTGTATGGCATTGAATGTTGAAAGCTAACAGGCTGTTCCTGTCACTGTCTCTAACCTGAGAGTTCAGATATATGTCCTGGTCACTAGGGCACACTCTGATCCACACAAACCATTGTGTCTAACACAGTATAGAGGAATGCAAGATAGTCAACACAATAGCTGGATAAACAAACTTTGCTTGCATAGTTGGGATTGTCCCTGTATCTTACAGCCTGCTTACCACTGAAGTATACTTAAGCAGATAAAAGGTGAGATTAAATTGTCCAGCCAATTTAACTTTAAATCTCATGATTTCTCTTTTTCTCAACTGACATGAAGCAGTTGTGCAGCAGAAATCCTGAGAACTTGAAAGGCCTTATGTAAATTGCACTTTGACATTGACACCTAACTAAAAACTGTTGATTTGGTAGTTTTTCAGTCTTAAAACTTTGTTAGAAAGCAGTCTTTTCTGTGCATCTCATGCTAATAATCAGTTTCTTGTTTACATATTTTTAAGTGTAAGGGAAACCTGAGGATTCTTAGAATTAGAATCATAGAATTGCT
>VXBH01002031.1:47497-73820 GCA_013400035.1 Rynchops niger | reverse complement strand
TTTTAAGGAAAAAGTTTCTACGTGTCTAGTAATACATTAGATGTATTTTAGTTTTGGTAGTATTTACTGAGTAATTTCAAGATGAGAAGAACAGTCATCTGAGTTCATTGCAAGCACAAATCTTTAGAACCATGAGAAAAGGCAGAACAATGGGAGATGGTCACTTCAAAAAGGATTGATTGGGTTTTTATTTTTAAAAAGTCCCTTGTGGTTTTTTCCTGTGTTAAGACTAACATTGTTTCATTTGTACAAATATACACAATTAATTCTTGGCTTTACGTTTGTCTTACTGAGAATGATTGGTTGTATGTTGCTTGGTTCCTGCTACATCCTTTGCTATCTGAAAGTAAAGATAAATCTCCTGTTGCTGTATTGGTGATACGTGAGGTGGTAAACAATGGACAGTAGCTGGACTTATTGCCAATGCTCTAGCTGTATGTTAATAATAATTTAGGTGTGGTTTTTCTTACTTTGTTCAGTTGCCTCACATGTTGTGAGCTTTTTGCTATCACTTTTCCTTTATCTCCACTGGAATGAAATTGGTTACTTTAAAACATCAGTAATTACTTAAAAGAAAACAGAAGCCCTGAAGTACCTAGATGTGATGTTAACAGGAAATCTCACTGTTGCTCAAATGAAAAGATTGATTTATTTTTTCTTGTGTTGTGGTTCAATGCCAGGCAGCAGCTAGGACCACGCAGTCACTTGCTTATGCCCTAGCCTGTTCCACCTAGAAAGGTGGGGAGAAGAGGGAGAAAAGGAGAGGAAACTGAAAGAAAAAAGTTGGTGGGTTGAAATAAAGACAGTTTAACAGAACAATAACAGAAAAGGAAAATATTAATAATAGTGATAGAAGTCACTCTCACCACCCGGTGAATTAGCACCATCCCAAGCAGGACTGTGAGTACCCATCCCCCAGAAAAGCCCCGTGTACATACTCAGCATGACATCTATGGTATGGAATATTCCATTGGCCATTCCATCATTCTGTCTAGGCTCCTTCTCAGCTTCTGTGGGAAGCTGAAAAAAGTTCTTGAAAAATATAAACAACACCTGGCAACAACTAAAACAGTATGCATTACTGACATTCCTTTCATACCAAATCTGAAACACAGCAACCACTAGAAAGGAAATTAACTCTGTCCCAGCTGAAGCCAGACCATCTTGTTAAAATGTTTAAAAGTAGTGTCTGAAGGAAAAATACATTGTGGCCTTTACTAGGAAGTGAAATAGGGAGTATGTGTGGACTGTGTACCTCCCAGCCCACACAGAACTCCTCCACGTGCCTCAAAGCTCACTAGATGTGGACCAACTGTCTACCTTTGTGGTGGACTGTGTCACGCTCTCTTGGCCTCCCTTGCAGACTTCTGGGCTCAGCCTGTTCACTTTCTTACTTTTATACAGAGAAGAAATCTAACAGTTGAGGTACAAAAGGCGATGTATCTCTGCTTTATTAACTGCAGATTCCCTATGCTGACCTTATGGCTACTCTGCGTTTAAAGGCTTGACTGAAATTGNAAAAAACAAACAAGAAACTTACTAACCAGGAACACAAATATCTCAGGAAAACAAGAAACTCTTAAATGCATTTCTTTCCATTTTCATTTCCCTCTTGAGTGTTCTTCGAGCACAGCTCACAGCCTGCTGCAGTTTAAGCAAAGACCACACTAACTTTTTTTCACAACTTTTTTTTTTCCTCTACAAACTTGCAGTTTCAGATGACCATTTCAGTCAGGTCATCTTCCCCCTTCTCTGCTGGTGAAAGACTCTTTCATTTCAAAGCTTGTCTCGTCCCCTTTTGCCAGGAAAGTTTCCGGGCAGCCTCACTGGCTGAAAAAAGTGTGCTGCTGAGTGACTTGCGTTATTCTGGGGTTCAGCATGAAAAATGGTTTGCTTGGGTAATAATCACTTCTTTATCTACGGAAACTACCCAATGAATGGGTAATTATCAAGGTTTACTGACAATCTACCGTTAGCCTTTTGTTACGGTTTTGTTCATTCACTCCAACTGCTTCCTGCCTTCCCCATGGTGCTTTATGTCCGGTTCAAATGGAATTCATGGTCTGACACAAATACAGCCTCCAGTGTCAAACAGACCTCATGCACTTTGCGTGGACAGTTACAGCAACTAGGCTCAAGAAGCAAGAGGAGGACAATGGATTAACACTTGTCTGTAAAATGTTCACGGGTTACTTGTATTCCTGCTGCTGTTTCCACCGTTAAAGAAATGCATGTATAAGCTATGTGAGCTGCAAATTTTTTGTCGTCTTATGTAAATATAATTGCTACTATTAGCTGTCAGGGAACATGGATGGCCAAGTGATTTCTGTGGTAGCAATTAGTGACATTTAGATAATATCATTATGAATTACTTTGAAAGCCATTGTTACGCTTTGCTTTTTTGACAACTTAATTAGAGGTCAAGACCTTACTTGTGGTAAAGTTAATGAACATAGCATCTTTTGGCACGGCCTTTGGGATGCTGCCTCAGTGGAGTGCAGTGCAACAGAAGTCAGCTTGCAATGCCACTGGTGCTATATATGCACCATGGGCAGACTTCAAAAGGTACAGGAAGTATTTAGAGCCACAACAATTGAAAGGGGCCTTGGAGGCAGTGGCTTCTGTCACCCGCTGAGCTCTGAATGTCCTGGGAGCTGCTGCCACAGACTTGGGTGAGCTGTTGCTGGTAAATTCAACGAGATCCCGCCCATCTGCAAGGGAGATTTCTACTCCACCACACAAGTTTGCTACTGGCAAATTCAGTCTCTAAATTGGGGTTGGAGGGCAGGGACAGTGTAGGCTACTTACCCATGTTATCACTGACTCCTAGCTTATAAAGCTTTCAGATAAGCCATTCTTTTGAGAAAAGCCATTGTCTGTTGTTTTAATTTTGAGGGATGTTTTGTCTAGTGAATGCTTTCCCTACAATAGGATTGTTCTTGTTTTTAAGACTCTCTTGGGAAGTCCAGCACATATGGACTTTCGTGGATGACCTTGTCAAGCAGTGGTGTTCAGTGTCTTTGCCATGCGATTGTTTGTGACGCCAGTCTTGAAGTATTCCTTTCCTTTTCAGACAGTGAGTTGCTGAGTTTGAAATTATCAGGAATTTCAATTTGCTACTCAACTTCCCTGCAGTTCTGATTTCAGTGGAGATAACATAACTCTGTCTCCAGTAGGTTTGCAACAATGCAAGGTCACTTAAATCATCTCCTGTAGGCTGCATGCCAAAGATAAAGAAACAAAGTTGTTGTCCAGCTCATGTTTGCTCAGGTCCTTCCACATGGAAAACACTGAGTACGAGTGCAAAGTAGAACTGTCACCTCTTGTTGTATGTCGTTATTACTTGCATGACATTTACTGGTAATCTCAAAGGCAACTGAGACTTAATATCCTGATGCAGTCATGATGAGAAAAGAATAGATACCTCTAAAAAACATTTTTTAATTCTTAAGCTTCTCTTCTAGAAAGGAAGATGTTTACTTTGTGACAGAGAAAACAATGTGTAAAATAGACAGCACAAACTTTAGCTATAAAAAGTAGGCTTTGATATGAAGGTTTCTCTTTGGACTCAAAACAATCTGTCAACTTGTTGACACTGTGTGTGATCCCAATGATGAAGGATTTTTACTGGGTAGTTTCAGCCCCAGGAGTATGGTAACTACTTTATTAGTATCTTGTAACCATAGAATTATCTCTACATTTGCAGAGGAAATAACCTGTGCGTAGAGGAAGCTTAGAGGAGACACACAGTCAACAATTGTCAGTACAATTACTGTCAGCAACCGCTGCTGAAGTGTGTGTCTGTGTCTGATGGAGATGCAGTTTTGAGAGTTCAACCTATCGTGATGGTGATCGTTGAAGGTGGTATGAGCACACTGCATTTGACTTGAGTACCGTGCCCTTTTTAATCACTAGTCATAAACTGATGGTGCAAACCAAGTCAATCAGTTCTCTTCTGCCCGCTGCCTTACTTCATTAACCTTGACCAGACAGTGCCCTGTGCAGGAGTGGCTTTCCATAATAAACTTGGCTAGCTCTTGCCTGCCAAATTCTTTCCCAGGTTCCTAAATGTTTAAATATGGAAAACACTAAACTGTCACCAGAGGGATGCTGGTAACAGCAGCACCAGACTGAGGCCATACAGCACAGTTTTCTAGCTGAAAAATGAAAATTAAGACTAAAGAGCATACTTGAGAGGGATGTTAAATTACAGTCAGAAACTTCAACCCAGCTCTGCTAAGCCACCTGATGTTTGGATTTTGGCTCACCATCCTTTCAGCTGTCACTGTATTTGTGTTTCCTTGCTTCAGCGTGGCACGTGATAGTTGCAGTTAGGGTTTATTATGGGTGATGGATTATCTCAACCCCTGCATAATTATACTACTGTTAATAGGAAGAGATTGACTGACTTAGGCATGACTGAAAATTTCTTGCGTTATCCAAAAACTTGCACTTCTTGAGTTTAGATCAGTTTTACTTTCTGTCTTCATGTGTAATGCCCATTATCACTACCTAAACTGAACAGTATNAAAAACCAAAACAAACCCAAATCAAATCAAGCCTCCCACCCACCAAAAAAAATCACCCCAAGCCTGTAGTAATACTGAGTGGAGTACTGATTCTGTTATATAAAGCTGAAATGTGTGTTTCATCAGCTGAGTTTTGCATGTGTTTGCAAACTATTGTTATTGCAGAATGTTAATTGTTTGAAGGAAGGCTGTTGATAACTGCTTGGCATGTGGCCTACAGAAGGGGTATGTGGAGATAAAGAAACTCCACATGTGCAGTCTTTTCTAGGATGAGATTCTTCCAAATTCATGACACGTGTGTATTTAGCTTTACACTGAGCTGCTCAGGTTTTTTTATTTGCCTGCTACATGCATAGCACCATGTGTCATCCTGTACTACTCATTTGACTAACTTTCATATCTGCAACACTCTTAATACAAACAAGGAAACAACCCAAAATCCTTAGCTTTATGGCTGATGAAAAGTACCTGCTTAGCTGCTCGAATATGATATTTTTGTTGCTCTGGTGCTATACTAAAGAGATATTCCTGAAGACCCTACTGCTGCTCTGTGTTAACCTTCAGTTTGGTGTGTCCTACATGGGTTTGCTCAGAATGATGCACGTCTAGGCATCTCTGACATAAGAGGAAACATTCATTTATGCTACCTCAAAGAGTGGTAGTAACAGGACTGAAACTTCCCAAGGGCTCTGTGGTGGATGGTGCTGTGCTACTTGGATGAAATGTGAAAGTTGAGTCAGTGGGTATAGATATAAGCAAGAGGTGGGTGCTGAGGAACCTTGTGATAGACAGGGCAGGATGTGGCACCTGTGCATCTGAAGAGGAGGCCTTATGGAAATGTTCGGGCTGTCTGGATAAACGGAATGGGACGGTTTGTGGGTTGTGGTGGAGGAAGTTTGATACAGCATGTTTATGAAGTTAAGGTCTCCAGTTTTCCTGGCCACCTCAGTCCTTCCAGTACTCCTCGCAGAAGAGAACCTCCCTCATGTGCATGATTTCTGGGAGAAACAAAAGCTGGTGCTGCATGATAAATGGTAGTTCAAGGTGGCTTTTACACAAAACAATGTTAACCATAGTTGGTAGTACCCTTGTTTCGCATCATCCGAGCAGAAGTTAACCTCACAAGTCTTTACTGGATACTTGGTAATCAGTGTGACTTATGGGGTCAAAAAAAGGCTAATATTACGAGATACTCAGAAATTGTATGTAATGCAACAGTCACTGCCTCTGTTCAGAGATCTCTATTTTCCAGTCTGCTCTGGGCAGCGGTGGCTACGCAGTTTCTGGTTGGCACTGTGAAAGCCCTACTGACTTAAATGCCTTCTACTTGTTTGCCAAGTTCCTGTGTACGGTATCTTTCTGGGTCTCATATGCATACTCTTTCCTTCTAGATTTTTTTTCCCTGAAGAGGGTCGATAGTAGGGCTACAATTCCCTATTGGAGTGGATGTTTTTGAGAGTCCATTGCATGCCATTTATTTTATTAGCTGTACCTTTAACTTCTGGAATGCACTGTAGAATGCTGAACACAGTGGGGAAGAAAGAAATGCTGCAATCCTATCAGGAATACTTGAGCAACAGTTGATGCCTGCATAGTTGTTTTTTCTGTGTGGACAGATTTATTTTCAAAATGAGATTATGGATAAATGAGGTCTGTAAATAGTTTTATATAACTTGCATTATAGTTATATGTGTATAGTGTTGAGAGAGCTTGAATATAAAATTGACATTTCATCTACAATAATGACATGTTTATTGGTGCCCTAGAATGGAATCTTTGTTGCTTTAATGAAAATACACATAACTTTTATATGGGCAATACAACATGATGACTTTGAAACGTCTTATGTAGAACACAGCTATTTTAGTTTATAAATGAGCAAAACAAAATTGCTGGTACAGTAGTGTTAAAGATGTTACAGCATCAGTAAGGAAATCTGAAAACATGCAATTGGAAGAACTAAAGTAAGTGGATTAGGTATGTGGCAGTCTCTAAAATTATTCATTCCTTTCACAACTCTGAGTCACAGTGCTTAGAAAAAGAGATGTTAATTAGATACAGAACTGAAAACAGGGGTCTAAAATGACTACCAAATACAGATCTTCCTATCCTAGCCTTCAGTCTCTACCACTTTCCTCTAAGCAGGAAAAAGAATTACCAGCTTTGTGTGAAAAATAAGGAAATGTAGTCTGATAGCCTTTCCTTGACACTGAGATGGATCTGATAGAACTGAGAGTTTTCAGGGTCCCTGTGAGAGACTGCATTACTTAACGGTTTGTTTAGCTCTAAAATATGAGTGAATCTGTTTGGTTGTAATTAAGTAGGAAGGAATTTTTGAACTAGGCATCATTAAATCTTTCTTTAATTGTTTTTAGTATGTGTGTGGGGGTTTTTGTTACCAAAAAGGTATGGTGGGAAACTGCAGTAATGGTGAATTAAAGTCTCTTTTCTTGTAAGAGACTAATACCATAAATCATAAAATGTTTTACTGTTAGCATAAACATAGCATCATTCTGCAACATCAGAATCACTTTCAGAACACTCCTGGCTTCCCCATTCAATATCTATATATCTCCTCCATGCAGCTTCCACACTAAATAAATACTAAGGGGTAATATGGGACCCAGCTGTGTTTGTCTCGGGTCTGGGATGTTAATGGTAGTGTAATTATAGACAGGGATATAGTTATCACAGCAGCTTCTCAAATGGCAAATTGACTCTTTATCTCAGTTCTTTCTTAAATTTAGGGGTTGTCATTAGTGTGCTTGCTTGCTTATAGCAGAATACTAGATATTGGATTATGTGACAATAAGTTTTCAATTTAATAGCTGAATACTGAAGGAATATTCATGAAACCGCTTCTTGTAGATGTGGCCGTTTTTGTACTAAAAGCTGAATGGTCTTCTGAAAGCTGTTCTGCCAAGGATTTTCAGCAGGACTTAATCTTAACATTTTCCTGTAGCTTATTCTGTTTCGTGTTTCAGAAGTAAACTGGTTATTTCAGGTAATGAAAAAATCTTAAATGAGGTGTTGTATTTCTTTTTCAAAGTATGGGTTAGTATTGGGTTAGACGTGTGTGTGGGTGTAGATTACCTTGTTACCTGCTATCTACTCCTTTCTTTTCCAAGATTTTGTGGGGGGTGGGGGTAGGGGAAGGGGANTACTCCTTGTCCTATTGCTACACTCCCTCATAAAGAGTCCCTCGCCATCTTTTCTGAAGGCCCCCTATTTAGGTACTGGAAGGGGCTCTAGGGTCTCCCTTGCAGCCTTCTCTTCTCCAGGCTGAGCAACCCCAACTCTCTCAGCCTGTCCTCAGAGAGAGGTGTTCCAGCCCTCTGGTCATCCTCATGGCCCTCCTCTGGACCTGTTCCAACAGGTCCATGTCCTTTTTGTGGTGAGGGCACCAGAGCTGGACACAGTGCTCCAGGTGGGGTCTCCCCTGAGCGGAGCAGAGGGGCAGAATCACCTCCCTCAACCTGCTGGCCACGCTTCTTTTGATGCAGCCCAGGATGTGATTGCCTTTCTGGGCTGCGAGTGCATGTTGCCAGCTCATGTTGAGCTTCTTGTCCACCAATACCCCCAAATCCTTCTCCTCAGGGCTGCTCTCAATCCATTCTCCACCCAACCTGTATTTGTGCCTGGGATCGCCGTGACCCAGGTGCAGGACCTTGCACTTGGCCTGGTTGAACTTCATGAGGTTTGCACAGGCCCACCTCTCAAGCTTATCTGACTGAATTATAAAATCATAACGTAACTTATATGACTGAATAATAGAAAAACAGGCCAAACTCCAGAACAAAAGGCATAATATGCTGTCAAACAAACAGTGTTAACTCTGAAGAATTTTTTTTACAAGTATGATCTATGTTTTTAACATCTGCTTTTAATAATAGGCTCTCTTTAAAGCTTGAAATTCCCCAAATGAAGACTATGCAATGAGTTTCATTTTAGGTGGAGCCTGCTGCTTGGCTGGCCACACATTGTCATGGACTGGGGCAAACAATTTTTTTTGCTGATGTAATTAATGCTCTAGAGTCTACAGAGGTTTACTCCAGTGCTATAAGAATAAAGAATATAAACCTGCTTGATACGCATTTATCCACCAGTTACACCACTGCTGTGACAGTCAGCAATTAGTCTTTGTCTTCTGCATGCCACTTCCTTTGACAGAGCTCCCTTTCACACTCTTGCTTCCAAGTGGTGTTCTTTCAGCTCCTGTCTGCTATCCTGCTCAGACTGCACTCTCCGTAATGTTTTGGTCTTTTTGAATTATTTGGTTTGTAAATAACTAGTAACCTGGAACACTTTCCTCCTGTTCTGGTTTTCAGGGTGTGCACAGCCTGTGGAGTTACTTCATACCAGTGTGCAACTCGTACACCTTTCCTCACAATTTGTGATAGATTAACAACAGATTTTTTGTTCAGCTAGGGACAAAAAAGTCTGTGTTTAAGCATCAGGACAAAGTGTTTTACTTTGTAAAACAAAGAACTTTACAAAGAGTATTTCTCAAGGAGTGTATTAATATGAATTTAATAATTGTGGAAGTTATGTAGAAATTGAGTGCTAATGAATAGAGTAGTCATGCTGGAGATGAGATGACTGATGCCAAAGAGAAAGCCAAAGTCTGTTGAAGATAATTCTCCTGAGTGTAGTGGGGTGCTAACGCTAATCTAAATGCAGTTTTCCACTGCACCAGATTGCTCCTCCTGAAGACTGAGCCCTGTTGTTTGTCCAGACTAGAAGGCATGGATGCAACTTTTTCTCCTTTTCCAGAGCTTATTTTGCAGTGATCACACAGAATACAGAAGGTTAACTGTTCTTGTTAGATGTCTTGCTAGATCCAGCTTGGAGGTCCGGTAGAGGAAATAGTCCATGTCTTGAGACATCAGAGGGGGTGAAGGAATCATCACATTGGGAAATAGTGTTCTTTCACTGATTTTGATGATGAGAAGGAGAAAAAGACTTAGTGGGTGAAGTTTGGAAAGATTAAATGTAGAGCGATCATCTTTTCTTTCAGCAGTACTAGGTGTGTGTGTCTGTCTGAATGGTTGATGTGCTTATTTTAAAGACAAATGTGGGAGCTCGGTAAAACTAGTTACAGTCTGCAAAGGTCAGTCTCTTAACCTGTTACACTCTACAAAGTGTGATCTGGGAAAAGCCTTGAATATGGAAAGTTTTGGCTGGCCTGTGTTGTTAGGGTGGGGTGTGAATCAGCTGGGGCACCTCATTGCTTATCCACATGATGTATGTGATGAAGGTCCCATGGGGCCAGTGCAGCTTCAGAATAGAAACCAGGACTAGACAAATGAAGGAGATTTTAAAAAATACAGTAAGAACAAAAGGGCTTTTTCCTGCATTACTCTTCTACAGAGTTTCCATGTTAGAGATCATCTCCAGATTGAACTGTTGAGTCCTTGGGAGCCTGTGCTATACAGCTTTTATGCAGCTTTCTCTGGGTTGGGCTTTTATTTCAGCTTTCAATGGTGATAAATGTATGCAGGATCATTCAGGAAAGCCTGGATACAGTACTGTTACTAATAATATTTCTCCTTTCTTTTTCTTCTTCTCCAGACCAATGAGTGGAATAAGAACGATGATCGGCTGCTGCAGGCGGTGGAGAATGGCGATCCTGAGAAAGTGGCTTCATTGCTGGGTAAAAAAGGAGCCAGTGCCACCAAGCAAGATAGTGAGGGCAAAACTGCGTAAGTCCAACTTACACTGGTGATTTAAGCACAAGGGAGGGGGGAAAAAAACAGCCTTGGATGTGTACGCCATTTACAGGAATTAGGAACCAGAGACCATCCTGAAAATGTTTTCTTTTTCATCTGAAGCATGATACATTCTGGAAAGCTCCTTCCTGGTAGTCTGTGTTTGTAATTCTATGTTTAAAAATCCATTTCAGAATCAGAAATCCATTGAGATAACTTGATGCTGGACTGCTGGGTAGATTGAGACCATTTTAGGACAGGGTATTTTGGGACTTGGTAATTTCACGGCACACTGCAGATTGCATAGTCCAAAAGGCATTAATCTTTGGGGCTATTTTTTCTCCATGGACATTATTTTAATGACATAGAAATGAAGATAAATTTTTCTTTCTAATGGGTTAGTTTGAACTGGAACTATGGTGATTGGGCTTTAAAATCTTGCAGATGCTAATGATTCTTGCAACTGTTCCTTGTTTTGATTGAAGTTTGACAATGAAAGTTTTGTGTGAATGAGATTTCTCTTGCAGTCTCAATATATTTTATATATAGCTCTTTCTTCTTCTGTTCTTCCTCTTGTTCTCCTGTGAACATTCTGAATTGTGAAAGATAAAAGATTCCAGTAAGAAAATTACAGCCAAGAGATGGCTATCCGTAAACTTTGGGTTTTGGGGCCTATGAAGATGATTAAATGGATAAACGAGAAATAGACATCCTGTGACAGAACCAAAGCCTTCATAAAATTCTGGATAGATGGGGAGAAAGGATAACAGTTTCTAGTCTTGGGAGAGGCAGCACCAGGCAGTTTATACAAAATAGGTTCTAATGAATTACCTCTGGGATACATTTACTGAGTCACACTCTGCTTCTTAGAATCATTAAGGTTGGAAAAGACCTTTAGGATCATCAAGTCCAACCGTTAATGTAACACTGCCAAGTCCACCACTAAACCATGTCCCTAAGACCATGCTTGGTCTGTTTCTGTTTCCTGCTTCTGCTCTATTTCTGTTCTGCATCTGACAAAACTGAGTAATGGCCGTGATTCATAATGACCTGCAACATCTTACTGCAGAAGTCCAAGTCCTCCAATTACTTCAAGTGGTCTTTCTCCACACTTTAATATGTTTTTAATTTTAACAAGTTGCATGTGTATGTTTTTCTTTTGGGTATAATCAGAGAATGGCTTCTGTTGAATCTTCTGAATTACAGCTATGTCTAGTATCTCATGTTTTTACATTCAATGTAACTACAGAGCTAGATTCTTAAGCTGTACTGTATCCAATGTAACAACTACTTGGAAGATTTCGTATATAATTTGATACTGTGAATTTTTCTAGGGAAGCAATCAAAACTGAAATTATCAATGAGTACACGTAAGCCACTTAACTCTAAGAAATAGGATTGTTGTAACTGTAGGGATCTGGTGCAATGATTCTCAGCTTTACAGGGACACATTACAAAATTCCCCTTTTTTCCTCTTTATTTGCAACTACAAAGAAGTTGATGACAATATATTTATAGTGAGACGCAGTTACTAATAATACAGATAGAAGTACTTTTAATTGCTTAGAACAAATGTAAATTAATATACTATTAAGAACTCTGGCTTTGCTTGTTCTGTATGCACATTTAATTTTCATTTACTTTTTTTAGGTATTTCTGTGTAGTGGTTTAAAAGAAAGCTTGAGAGAGAACAAAGAAAAAATATTATTGCTGTGATACAGAAGTACCGGGTGTCAACTCTCATTCTGTTCCCAGTGCATTGGGAAACTTAGCAGACCTACTCAGGTTATTTCTTTCTCAGTTTTGAAAGATAGAGACTGACAGGGGTAGAAACAATGACACTGATCTGGAGAGACGTAGCTACCAGAGTATCATGACCCAGAAATACTGCCCAGTATGGCTTATTAGCAATGGGCAGTGGTTTGATTGCATTTTTCCCTCTTCAGAGTCTTTTTTTAGTGTGTGCAAAATGAAGTACAGCCATCATTTCTGTGTAGGTAGGCTTGTTTCTCCTGTGTTTGCAGTGTGATGCCAGGGCTTCATTCCTGCACAGTGACTCTGTGTGCCTCATGTAGCTGCTTTGCACTATCTCAGAAGCTCTGCTTAGAGGCAGAGGCCCTGCTGCAGCCCAGCACTGAGGTCTGTTAGTGTCCTGCAGGAGCATGGTATCAGTTTGTCAGCTACTCCATCTGTAACATGGGAGACTCTTGTGCTGGGGAAGGCACAATGTGGAGAGGTCTTTTGGGGCCAACTGACCACCATCATGCTCAGATTTTATGGGTTCCATTTTAGAAGGTGGTCTGCAGTGTCATGTGGGAAGGGAGCTCTTTGGATGAGTGGCATATTGATTCCTGTAAGTATATATTGATGCATTTGTTTACATAATTAGGCTGAAGGTGGCTAACCAGAAGAACATGGTGGATTCAATTATATAACCACGTGCATAATGTGATTAAAGACTTTGGAATGTGCTTGAAAGCAAAAAAGGAGAAACAATTGCATGTTACAGTACAGGTTTGTTAGGTCTGTCATTGTCTCTTCCTCTAAGGTGTTTCTCTAATGCTTCTTTTAAGATCTTTTCTTTTTTTTTTTGTTATATAACCCTTCAAACAAAATTCTCGATACTGCCCACATGTTTATTTGAAGTATAGTAATGTAGTACATTATTTTAAACAGAAGGTTGAGAGGACTCTTTAATTTGTCATGCTTAAAGGGGTATTCTAAGTTTCTTGTTTATAATCAAGTGGCTTCATAATATAAAGTGTTTGACCTGAGAGGAACAGAGACTACAACTCTAGATTTTCTGTATTTGTCCTGTATGCATCGTGCCACTGAATCCTACTATGACGTGCTCCAGCTCTGGCTCAATTTTGGACATAACCACCAAAATTTCACCTGTGTTTTCTTTTGCCTCTGTCCTATAAGGCCTTTTATTTGTGGCTTGCCTACATGCAATAAAACAGAGATGCTTAAATTAATCAGTAGATTTCTTAGAGGTAATGTTCACAGATTTTCATCAAGACATTTAATTCTCCACCAATACCTCTTTAAAAAAGTATTAAAAAAATCTCATCAGAGTAATGAAATGAGTTTTTTAAGACTTGCCTCACTTTCCACACCACCACCCTGCCTCTGACTCAGTCCTTTCTAAAAACAATAAATCAATTTTAAGGCCATGGAGCAAATCCACCTTTGGCATAAGTTGACACAACCCCATTGTTGCTCCCACTTACACAGCACAGACTATTGCCAAGCACACTTGTAATAGAACCTATCTGGAAATCTGACTCTGCCATTGTAGTCTTATTCTGCCAGATAGGGTGTTTTTATCCAACTTCCTTAAACAACAAAACAGTGCTTTCCATTTTGGAATTTGATCATTTAAATCCCACTTAAACTAACTAAAAAGGGTTTTCAAAGAGAGCCTTTTCAGGAGGGGATAGGATTCATTCTTGTACCGCACTTTCCACAAGACCAAGTGTTCAAATGGGCTGTTATTTAAAGAAGTTGCTGCTATTATTGAAGGGGAGTGCAGGGAGGAGGGAGAATTTTGGAAAGGATTCACAATGTATAAATGGCAGCACTTCCTTGTCCTGAAGTTATTTTGTCTGTGTGCCAGTCCATCATTGCCATGTTTGCATGTTTCTGCAAGGTACTGAACTAGAATTCAATGCTCATGGCTATTAAATGAAACAATAGGTCTCTGTAAATTTTTTTAACTGCAATTGAATCAGCTGTTGTTTAATAAAATGAGTCTGACAATGGTAGAAAAAAGCTTTAGAAGCCCCCACAAATGCACTCTTAAAGGACTTTTTCACAGAACTATTGTCAATAGCAGTTAGTGGAAATTATATATTTCATTTGAACCAGAATGATCATGCCTTGGAGGCTGAACCAAAAATAAATTTTGGAGCTTATTCCAATGCCAAATCCTTTGTATTTATCATGTACATAGTATTCATTTTTCTTTTCTTTCCTTTGAATCTCAATTGTATAAGGAGTGGCATGAAGGACATCACTGTTCCAAAAGTAAATTGTGTTTTAATTACCTTTGAGAGACAGTCTTCCCTTGTGCGTAATAATATTTCTCTTAAAGGAAGCTATTGGAAGAATACAGGCTTACTATAGCGATTATACTGTTATAGTTGAGGAAGAAAACCATACAAAATGGTTTAGACAGCTGATCTTCATAATTGGAGAAGGCAGGTGAGCTCAGTGCCTATGAAATGGAAGAGGAATTGTATTATCCTCCTTTTTTTTATTAGAAATTGCTATAAATCATCTAGGAGACCTTAGAAATTCAGGCAGTCTCTACATTATTTCCATGTGAATGTGTTGGGGTCCTCAGTCTACCACCACAATCTAAAAGAAGTTTCTTTAGTATGGACTCTGTCATCTCTTAAAATTGCCTGAACACTTAAGTAGGAAAGCACACAGCATACTGTCCTTTGAAAAGTGTACCAGGGTGGGAGCTGCAAGAAAGATCTAGTGCCTGAGGATTGTCCCCTCTCCAGGAATGGAGTTCATTGTGTTCCACTGACCTGATATGATACCTGACAGAAAATATTTTTTAATNTTCATATCCTGATTGTTCGTTTTTGTTTCCTCCTCTCCCTGCAGCATTGTTATGGATTTAATTCAATTAAGATGTTGATACTAAGTTTCCTGAAAGATTGCTTTCTACTTTAGACTAACACTTAGAAATGTTAGTGAAACATCTGGGCATAGTTGGGTGAAGCTATCCTCTGCCAGGGTACTCAATCGGGCTAATTAACTTTCTATTACGTTCAGTATGAGACAATTGTTAATGTATAGTGAGAGGAAATGCTCTTATCTCTATAACAGAGGAACAATACTTAACTTTGATTTTATAATTTGGCAATACATGAAAAATATCCACATTTCATACAAACATTACTCTATTGACAATCATGCAGGCTTTTAAATGAGATCCATGGAGTGGAATTCATGTTAGTGGTTTGTTCCGGGCTCTTGAGTGAAAATGTGTAGACTATTTTTGATGGTTTGAATATATGACTGCTCAGTTAGACTTGGAGACGTCATAATCCAATTTTTATTTCTTAGCTATACTTTTGACAGGACTTGAAATCAACAGCGTTCAGGTTCTATCGTACGCATTTTTGAAGCAATTTTTAATAAGACATTTTATTATTTTTATACCTTCATATTATCTAAAAAAAAAGTGAAGAGGCCATCTTCTGAAGAAACAGAAATTTATGCTTTTTAGTTTTTTATCAATTACTAAGATCCTAAACTTAATTTCTAAAAAACTGAAGCTTTGTACTTTCTCTCTTTAGTGATTTTCTATATTGTAGAACAAATTCTACTTATATAAAGAACATACTCCCTACTTCATATAAAATTCTTTGAGCATTGGGAAACATTCCACAGGTTTTGCATCGTACATGCACAGGACTTCCTGCACGTGATAGCTAGAGTTCAAAGGAGAAACAATCAGTCTGTAATTTATTTTAGGAGCCAGCTTGCGTCTTCTGTTTTGTACTTGTTTTTTTCACACAGGCTGATAGGATGGCTATTCTTAATGAACTATTGTATTTCATTATCTATTAGTAGGGCTATCGTCTCAGAAGAAAGCAAGTCATCTCAGAAGGGCCCCTGTACACGTGTTCGGATAGCCTGTGAGCAGCTCATTCCACTCCTGCTCACGGGTAGGATTGGCCAAACCTGTAATGCAGCATCAGGCAGCCGCTGGAATTCACTGTAAAGCAGCTCCATTTGCAGAATTGCCAGATACCCAGATTTTACCAGACCTGGCCGGGTTTCAAGAAGTTTGTCAGTTGCTTGGATCAGAGCATAGCCTAGATGGTTGGCAGTTTTTGTATGCTTGGCTTGAAGCAGCTGCAGCTTGGCTCACATGGAGGCAGAGATTAGTACCCCGCTTGCATGTGAGGAACGCTGTTGCTGCTCCCTGCACTCATCTGAGCTGGCAAGGCAGGACAAGGGAAGCATGCCTCTTACGGGTCGGACCAGAAGCAGGCTCTCTAAGGTTGGAGGGAACAGGGCTTAGGCAGCAGTTGTTTTTCAGATTTATATCTACATAATGGGATGCAGTTTTACATGTTTTTCAAAGACTTATGAAACCAAATGAGCTGTATGTGTAGATTTTAATGACACCAACTGGCTGCTACTGGCTTAAAAACATACTCTAATCTGGGAAGGGAAAGGGAACAGACAGCCAAAACAGAGCAATGTGCAAAGGTTGGATTTATTTCATTTTTTTTAGCTTCAAAATGAGGTCTCAGGTAATAGACTATGCTGGTGGATGGTTATTTACTGGGCTCATGTATCACTCCACATTTTCCACTACCCGCTTTACAGGTGCATTCTGTGTTAGGAAATACTAACTGGAAAATGCAGGAAAGCTCTGTGTTGCCTTTTCCTGCGAGTATCTATGTTCCAGTCCCTATTCTTCTTCAGAAATGTGGAATCTTAAAAGCTTTAGTGGTACAGTTATTCTGAAATGCAAAATAAAAATATATTGCCACAATCATTTGAAGAGTTTATAAAAACAAATGTTAAGAGGTCATCTTAACCAGTGGTTTCTGAAGAACATGTTACTAGTAGGTTAATTACTATAAGTACATATTATGGCATTTGGTTTGTAATTCCCCTAAGCAGTAAGAGAAGTTCACTTTATGCAGTTTAATTAAAAAAAAAAAAATTCAAACATTTCTGTTGCTTCAAATATGAAAATGTCTTGAAGTATTATAAATGCAAAAGACACAAAAACTTCAAACAGAGCACATAACCCTGAGCTATCCTTTGTCAATGTCCCTAAAGTCACACAAGGATCTCCATGCTTCTTCGAGCACTATATGCAGTTCTTAAGCCTCGCTGGATTTTCATGCAACAAAAATATTTTCTTTAGATTAACTTTTACTCACTTGTTCTCAGCCTTTCCAGCCTTTTTCCTGGCCACTTGTTAGGCTAACACGGTTTAGGATTTCCATGCTCTCATTTCACGACTTTTCATATTCTAAGGTGGTTATTAGCATCTGCTAGCCCATAGGCAGTAATACCAAGCGGGTTGTGTTGGAGGATGAAGGTTAAGGGAGATGCTAGTCATTGCTCTCATTGTTGGGCTTAATTTTAACTTTGAAATCTATTCTGGCCTTGTGCAGCACATGGCTAGCTGGTTTTACCTAGCTCAGGGAGGAAGTTACTTTGATCTGGATGCATCCCTGGCATCCTCAGGGATTTTACCCTATGCTAAAAGGTTGTTTTGCCAGAAGGCATGTATATTGAGAAGCTAACTGTGTGCCCCTTCGGGCTTTAGGTGTGGGATGTGTTTTTAAAGAAATGGTCAGAGGAAATCTTCCCTGCTCCTCTGAACTTGGCTTTCGAGGCACAGGCAACACTACTCTTATTTCTAGGCTCTTTAAGCTTTATGAGACTGCATTGTTTCTTCTACTTTGTCTGTTTTCCTACCCTACAACACCAAAAATAAAAGTATTTCAAAACTTCAGACTTTCTGTCAACACCTAGGAGTGCCCTGAAGCTCGCCCTTGGCAGAATCTCTGTTGCAATTTGCTGACGTTAGTTATTGAGGGACTTTAAAAATGGACACTCTGCAGGAAACTTCATATGATAAATCTAAATTATGAGCACTTATGTTTACAATTAATGGTACATGAAGAAAAGTCTATATGTTTCAGACTTGAAGTAGGAGTTTGTGGTAACGTGGTAACAGAGTTTGCCAAAGAAAACTTTATGAAAATGGGACTGCTGGAATACAACCTGAGAATAAAAAATATAAAGCTTCTGGGGATCCCAGAAATCTGTCTGAAGAGCAGCTGGGTGGAAATTTTTGCTGAGTTTGAAGGCTAAAATCAGGAGTCTATAGCTTGCCAGTTCCTGTGTTGCATCATGCAGTTGCTTCTTTCCTATTAAGAAAACAGCCGTTCAGCAGACTTGCCTTTTATTAATGTCCTGTACCTTGAGGTGTGTATGATTGAAACAAGACTTTTTATGCTATGAGGCAAAACTGGAAACTTTATATGAAAACTGCATTGGTGAGGGTTTTTTTTGGTTTTTTTTGAAAGCTCTTCCAGCACATATTCTAACACAAAAGTTACATGGAGGGTTTTTGCCAAAGTGTTTTGTGTGTACTGGGGGAGGGCAGATGCCATCTCATGTTTAAACAGGAGATAGGAGAATAGAGGCTATGTGCATCACTTCAATTTGCAGTGGCTGGTACTAAGCGGGAGAGAGGGGAAAAATCCCCCACAGCTCCCAGTAAATCCATACCTATCTATGTCAGCTTCTTGAAATCTTAACCCGCCTGCACTCCAGAAGCTGTTGGTAGCAACTCATTGATTAACTGTCTTAAAACTCAGAGTACTTAATTTTTTCAGTGTGGTGCCAACTCTGGCTTGAAAACAAAATGTCTTTCCTGTAACTTTTTCTTAAGCTGATTTTTGTACTCTTGTGTCTGCATGCAGAATGATGACATGGACTGCCAGCATTTAATGAAAGGTCACATTTGTTACATTTACTCCTAGGAGGAGATGAAGTGAGTGCAGTGCGAAGCTATGGGGTTTATTTGCTTAAAAAAAATAATAAAAACCTTAAAGAACTACTAAGTATTGATAGTGGTACCTGTAGATGTCTGATTTTCCTTTAAGGCAGTCTGATTTGCCAAACCTGCTTATGGTTCCTCCATAATTGGATGGCTGTTCCTAAGACATGTATTCTCAAATGAGTGACTATCTCTTGATAATGCAGTCAGGGAAAGATAAAGATTCTGTTGCTTTCAAGGGGAAACACTCATGGCGTAATCTTAGTTTTAGATTTGAGGTGAAATTCTAGGTCCCGTTCCTTCATTTTGCACTGAGAGGGTGCATGCACCTGTGACTGTGTGATGAAACTGTGGAAGGCAGCTTTAGTTTTCAACAGGTTTTATTCCCTGTACCTTCCTACTTGTGCTGATGCAAGGAAGAAGCAGAACTGGGCAGGTCTTCCTCACAGAAGCACAATCCTTGCTGGAATAAACAGTTACTACTTTGCTGACAGCCCTGACTGGCTTGGCTGAGGAAAGCAGAAAACACCTCCAGTTTCAGGACCATTCTGGGACTTTCTCAATCTTAAATCTGAAGGTGATAATTATTTTATTAATTCAATTCAGGACGTGTCAAAAATTTGTTTTGCTTAATAGGCTTACTTTCATCATTGTTTTTATGCTGATAAAATCTCAAACCATTTGCAGAAAACTAAGCTGTTTTCTTTTCTAATTACTGGTCATCGTGCTACATGCGAAAGGAAACCACACTGGACTTCTTCCTGAGTGACAGCAGGTACTTCCTTCATGCACAAAATATGCTGCGCTAGTGGTACTCACAGCCCTTTCTCCTCCAGGTTAGGTCTCAGGCACTATAGCACTTCTGCTACTCAACCTTTGGGGGAAAACAGTCAAAAGCCAGATATCATCTTATATTTACTTTTGCTGTCATTAAAGTGCGAATTGAGGCTGTGAGAGATAATAGACACTGTAAGCTAGGTGTGCCTCTAAAACATGTAAAAGCTCAAGTCAGTACGGAAAATCAGTCAACGGGTTTCTTTCTAACTGAGATAGTTGAAGAATTGCTTGCCTGTCTGATCTGGTAGCAGCAAAGCTTAAATATCTTCCATTTCTGTTTTTTGTTTTTGTTTTTTTTTTGTTTGTTTGTTTGTTTGTTTGTTCTTGTTTTGTTTTTGTATTTTATTTTTTTTTTAGTCAGCATTACAAAGACTACAAGCAGCTCCGTATCTTTATTTTATCAGTCTTGTTTGTTTGTGTGAAGATATTGGTTGGTCGGGAAACTATAAATCATCAAACTGTTGGCAGACAAGTCAGACTTTAAAAAAGTCAACAAAGAGCTGATGTACATTAGAAAATGAAGAAGAATGATCTGCCTTGGGGAGGGATGTTTTTACTCAAAATAAACCTTGACAGTGAGTGTATGTGAGTTCATAGTGTATTTCAAACATTTTTGCACTTAAAATATTTTCAGAGCACTCAGATGAAAATGGCAGAGAACAATAGTATTATATGATTGCATAGAAGTTTGACTTTGTTCCATGTTTGTCATAATGGAAAACAGCAAATACAATATCCACTTAGCCTCCATAATTCAACGATGTTCTTTATTTGCTTTGGATTTTGGTAAGTAATGTGTCAGACTCCTTTCAGGCCTTGGAGAAAATCTCTGTTGCACAGAATGCTAATTCTCACCCCTCAAAAAACTCTGGATTGTGACCTTGCCAAACAGAGATGAAGCCTGATTGGGCGTTATTTTTCTGCTCTTTTTTTTTTTTTTTTTTCTGTTTTTCTTTTCACAAGTGAAGATTTCCTAGTTAGAAGGTTGCTATCTTAAGACTTCATATTTATTTTTTATTATTTTATGATGTTCCACTCTACTTTTGTGACATTTTCCCTACATATGTGGACCACCCACTTGTTTAAGGCCACCTGTCAAAATAACATTAAGTAAGAGGACTGTGCTTAGTTTTGCAGGATATAGCTGTGCAAATGGTTAAGCAGAGAGCCTGGATGTGGCATACCCATGTCTTATTGCTAGCACCACGTTACCAGGTCAATCAGCTCAATTTTTACAAGTCTAACCTGTGAATGTGGATTAATTCTGTTCTTCTACCTGTGGTGAAATGATTTGTAAAGCAGCGTTTTTATGTGAGCTAAGTAGTAAAAACTACAGCCCTTTTCTGTTTGAGGTAGACTGTCTGGCGTTTAAATAATTTCTGGAAAGACTGATTCTCAGCCTTTTAGAAAAGACCAGCTTTTTCTGAATTCTTGTGCTCTGTTTGTCAGAGACTGATTGAAGAAGTCTCCATTCCCTTGCTTGCTTGGCTTTATAACCAAAATGTGGAAAAGGTCCTTTGCCCTGAATAAGGGATGGGCTTGTTTATGATTGTTCTAAGTGCTTCACCAGTGGAGCACTTGGAGATAAATCTGCTATTTAAGACTAGTTCAGGGGTGTCATACACAGCTGTCCACTCTGTTCAGTCAACAAGCATTCATAAAAAGCATCTTTGTATCAGTGCATTTGAAAATGTTATTTGAGTAATGTTTCTAGACAGGAAATTTGAGGTCCTGACAGGATGTTGAGGTGATAGTCTTGTAGCTGTTCTCCAGTAGACCCCAAATCTGATGAAATTCTGCTCTGTGCTTGCTCTTACTCTCAAGGCCTATTTACTCCAACAGGGCTTTGTGTTACTCCTAAAGAACATATTTTTTTTACTTTCTCTTGTTAAGGATTGAGTAATTATGAGACCTGTATGTTCCCAGCAGATAAAGATGTGTCAGCCAGCCGTTACCAGCTGCTGCAGAAGTGGGTCTCAAATCACAGAATGGTAGGGGTTGGAAGGCATCTTTGGAGATCATCTAGTCCAACCCCCCTGCTAAAGCATGGTCACCTAGAGCAGGTTGGACAGGAATGCATCCAGGCAGGTTTTGAGTATCTCCAGAGACGAGATTCTACCACCTTTCTGGCAGCCTGTTTTAGTGCTCTGCCACTCTCAAAGTAAAGAACTTTTTTCTTGAGTAGAGATGGAATTTCCTGTTTGTGTCTGTTGCCCCTTGTCCTGTTGCTGAGCACCACTGAAAAGAGTTTGGCCCCATCCTCTTGACACCCACCTTTTAGATACTTAAAGCATTGATGAGATCCCCTCTCAGTCTTCTCCAGGCTAAACAGACCCAGGTCCCCCAGCCTTTCCTTGTAAGAGAGGTGTTCCAGTCCCTTGATAATTTTTGTAGCCTTCCACTGGACTCTCTCCTTTGGTTCCCTGTCTTTCTTGAACTGAGAATCCCAGAACTGGACACAGTACTCCAGATGTGGCCTCACCAGGGCAGAGGAGAGGGGGAGGATGACCTCCCTCAACCTGCTGGCCACCCTCTTTTTAATGTGTCCCAGGGGACCATTGGCCTTCTTGGCCACTAGGGCACATTGCTGGCTCATGGTCAACCTTCAACATGTTGTCCACTAAGACTCCCAGGTCCCTCTCTGCAGAGCTGCTTTCCAGCAGGTCAGCTCCTAACTTTTTCTGGTACATAAGGTTATTCCTCCCCAGGTGCAGGACTCTAGACTTTTTCTTGTTGACCTTCATTAGATTCCTCTCCACCCAACTCTCTGGTTCATCCAGGTCTCCCTGTATGGTGGCACAGCCTTCTCATGTGTGAGCCACTCCTCCCAGTTTTGTATCATCATTAAACTTGCTTCATTTCTGGATTCAATGAGAAAATGACTTGGAAGGGTAGCTGCTCCTCTGCTGCACTGAAAGGTCTGGAGACAATAACAAAAGCTGATCCCGCCCCTCAGGAAGAACAGAAATGTTTTACAGCAATAAAAAAAAATCTATCTCAAATTAGTTCAGGCTGGGGTATCAAGATGTGGCTCTAAGTGGTAGTAACAGGCTTATCTATTGTGAAGGGAAAATTATGTATGTTGTAATGGGATTTTAGTCTGAATGAGAATCTGACCCTCAGTGTGGCCCTTGCCCCAAATCAAGCCTTCCTTACATGTTTGTTTTTGTTTGCCCAAGTCATTGCACAACCAGGAAGTGGGAGGAAAAGTTGTTTGCTTTCACATCAAGGGAAGTTTATTCATGAAAAATGCAAGTAAATGCACCAATGCTTAAGGCTTCCAGATGGTGAGAACTCCAGTGTTTGGAAACCTGCAGCTTTTGTCTCAAATATTTTAGGAAAGTTTATGTAGCTTGTAAAGAATTATTCTGTACTGAAATGAATGTCTACAGGCCTCTTTGTTTCAAGAGCCTCCCTTGCTACACAGGAGCCCTCAATATCTACAACTTAAGTGTTTGGGGTTTTGTTGTTTGGATTGTTTTGTTTTTGAAAAAAAGAAAAAAAAAGGTTTGAAAAAAAGAAGCAGGGGCTGTTAACTTTAAAATCAGTTAGAATTACCTCACAAGAGGCAGGTTTTATGCAGCTCTCTGTAAATACTCTGACTTAAATAATAGTTTCATCCCAGCTGGAGATATTCTCTTCTCTCTCGAGCAGAGCTAACTAGCCATGTCTCCCTTTCCCCTCCCAATTGCTTTTAGATTATTGAGAAAAAACATCTCGCTACATGGTTATGTGAGAGATGGTAGCAGTACAAGGATCTAAGGAGGCAACACACAGTAAGCAATTGGGAGGGATCAGTAACAGCCCATTGCTGTTTGGCCTAGGTCACTGTGTAAATGTGTAAGAGTTAAACCTTATCATCCTCTCTTTTCATGGGACTTTCCACATAGCTTCTATATTTTTGCTCTCAGATCTTTATATCCTTCATGCATGTTCTTGTATCTTTCACACCACCTGTACTGCTTACAGATGATGATGTTTGTTTCATCCCATTAACTTGGGAGAAGCAGTATTTTTAATCAGGCCTTTCTTACTTGAAAATAATTTTGGTCACATGAAACAAAGCATCTGCGTGTGTGATGATTTGTTGAGAACTGCCATGGGAATTGTTTGCGTTGGTGGGACTGATGTGTTCATAGGTGCGTTCATAGCCTGAAAGGGGTTAAGTTTTTCTTCTCTTTTAGGTACTTTCTTTGCAGTCTGCTTTTACCTAAATAAAACTTCTTTTGCTCTTGCGTATTCATGTTGCATTTGGCACCATCCTCCGCAGTCTTTCTGTAAAACCTCAGTGTCCCAGATTTAGCCAAGTTATTATTATTCAGGTATTTATTATTCTTATGAATATTGTCAAATGTAAGTCAGCCAGTTTCATGCTTCACAACCTTCCTAATGTTTAAGTGACTTAGATTGTATTGTATGTCTACACAAATGTATCTGAATGTGGTTTGGTATTTGCTGGTATGTTCTGCTGTCTAAATTAGAGATGTTGGAATTTGTCAGACTCTTTTTGTGTCCCTCCCCCAGCCATTTTCCCAGACCCTGAGAAACCTCTTCTTCTAAAGAAGAATGTTTACACAACTTTGTATTGGTCACCAAGTACGTGGAGTTTTGATTTTGAATGACTATAGAACAGGCAGTAGTAGTGCTTTTTATGCTCTTGGAAGTGTTAACTCTTCAGTTTGTTTATGGCCATACTAAGTAGCATGTGGGTGAGCACACAGGATACTTTTGTATTTGCAGAGAGAATGGTTCAAAGCTTTAAGTGTTGCCTGTCTGCTGTTTGCAATCGCAGCAGCCAGTGGAAGGACTCCTCATAGGAAGTGAGATAGTTGCTGTACTTGACAGAGGACTCTGTTCCACAAGCTCTTCTGCTTTGATTAATTCTCTGCCCTTCGACAGATCTTGTCTGTAGGTCTTTTTCTCTGCTGGGTTTTCAAGAAGGCTACAAAGAAGTCTAGGGCTTAGAGAAACAGTGTTGCAGTTCACATACTATGTGCCAGAAAGATCTGTTTTCATTCCTGCCTGTTATTCCCTGTTTCCCTGGTTAGCAGGCTGAACTTTCACTGTTAGTTTTAATGTTTAAAGGAAGCAGTTGTTCAAAATATAAACTCTTCAATACAGTAGTTGCTGTGGCTACATGATTTGTGACATTCCCTTTAGATTCCAGGAGAAAATCCCCTTAACACAGGGGTTCATGATGTTAAAAATTAACATCTCCTTTAAAAGATGTTAGAAAACGTCCCAGGAATACAGGCTTTTTCAGATTGGGGCATGTTTGTAATTGGAAGTGTTTTGTCTTGAATTTGCTTTTTACATTATTCCTACTGGTAAACAGCTCTGTGTATCAAGCTGACATTAGTAGGACCCCCAGGGAAGCAGTGCCTGTACTGTGTCCATATCTTGGGACTCACCAATGTTGGCACAATATGCATCAGGAGGATATAAACCTCTCTCTTTCCAGAAGCTTTTCCTTTGTTTTTGCTTCCCAGCAAAATTAAGCCAGCAGCATGTGTATAGGACTACTTCTGTGAATCTTGAGGTGCCAAGAATGTCAAACATGAACCTTCAGCTGTAAAAAGGCTTGAGTTCAGTAGAACTTCTTTGGTTTGTTCTGTAATTATAGCTTTGGTAATTGATGCTGTTAAGTGTGTCCTGCCATGGTTTGGTTGGTAACCTCTGCAGTTTCCCACTGCTCAAACAAACAGCTGCTTGTAGTGAAAAGCAAACCCAAAAGTTGAAAAAAAATACATCTCTAGCATAGTCTCACAAATATCCAGTAACTTTGATTTCTCCAGGTGATATTGAAAAACACTAAGGGATTTTTTTTTCCCCTCTACACAGAAGAAAGATGAACTCTGTGAAGCACGGTGCAGAATTACAACTTGATTTAGTTTAGGACCTGAATCACCTTTTAGAGGAACTAAATTTTGTCTACTGAAAAGGAGAAATCAGGATTAACTAGTATGAGTAGAATAAAGTCAGTCATTGTGTATGTTTTCTTCATTAATTCCCCAAGCCCAGGCATTCTGTGGGGATATATTAGATCACTAGGTACATTAGTTTAGAAATTGGGTGGGACTAGATGCACATAAGGTGTATGGCATGGGTTAATGAGACAGCAGTCTGTGTAAAAGTATGACTACGAAAACTTTTTGATGTGCCTTCTCACTTTCAGAGCTATTATCTTCTTGGGAGGCAGTGGATGGATGCCAAAAGATCTAAGGACAGGGAGGGGAGAACTTGCCAGTACTTGGTTTGTGAATGAAAGGAGGTCTTAATAAAAGAAAAGTGACATGTAAATGCTATCTTCCAGTTTTCACCTGGCAGCCACGAAAGGGCATGCAGAGTGCCTCAGGATCATGGTGACACATGGTGCAGATGTAACAGCCCAAGATGGTGCAGGTATGCCTCTGTGAACCTACACATGTAGCATAATACGTTCAGCTTGCCTATATCGTCTTGATGTGCAGAGTGCAACTACAGATTGAACAATGATGCTTTTCCCCACATACTGCGTAGGAAGAGCAGTTTTAACACTTGCAGGTTTAGGCATACTTGCTTTTCCGCACATAGAATTCAGATTTTAAAGCCCTTAAAAGCTTTTGCGCTAATACTATGAATTTTAGCATTTATAGTGGACTCCAGATGCAAAATAGTTGCTTAATTTTTATTTTAAAAAATTTTATTTA
>VXBH01002031.1:22201-47447 GCA_013400035.1 Rynchops niger | reverse complement strand
TTTTCCCTCCCCCAGCTCTTTTTGTTAACTTTGTTTGAGGCTTTTCATAGGTAAAATCAAGATCTTTGGTGTTGCTTTTGTGTGTATCCAAGCTATAAACCCCATTAACTCTACAGGAGTTGCAGTAAGACATTTCCTCAGGATTATGACATAGTGAAAAGAGCTGATACAGGCCAAAACAGAGCTGAGAGCTATTAGGTATGCTGTTTCAACCCTCAAAAGTACTATGCCTTAATTACAGCTCCACTGGAACAACGGAAACTGGCAAACTCTTGTTAATAGATTCCAGTTGACATATCTGTGGAATCTGTGCCCAGCATTTTCTGTGGCTAGACGAGTCACCTGAATGAGCTGTCAGCGTTCTGCCTCTCTGGTAATGGATCTGTAAATGTTGGGCTCACAGGTTCTGTTTTGGCCAGGGAATGCAGCCTGAGGGGATTTGTCATGCATGGAAATTTGCCTCTATAAGGAAGTGTCTGTGATACTGGACAAAGCATTGAGATTATATATGTAATGATAAGAGAATATATGTACCTGACAGAGGCTATTATTCAGAATTCATACTTCATTTTGCCTCAGGATTTATTAGATGTTTGGATAATAAGAGGTTGCCTGCTCTCACCCGAGAGTGTTGACTTAGTATTCATTAGGGAAAGCCATGTCTGTAATAGTCACATTATTTACAGTGAGATTCTTCTGTCACAAGTAGCTCTGTATTGAGTACCAAATCTTGGCTCTTCCTTTTCTTAGTTACATGGATAATTTATTCTTTTGCTGTCTTGGCCTCTTTAATTTTTCAGATGCTCTGTAAGATGAAACTAGAAGAGAGACTGCAGTCTTTCATCATAAATCTGTAGTCAGTAAATCACTGTATTGCATAGCTAAATATGAGCTCACAGATGCTAAATAAATTATCAGAAAAGGGGATCTATGGGATGCAGACTGAAGGAGGCCTGTGTTCCTGTGAATGTACTCCATGAATAATACAAGTTCATTGTAGTGGTACCTCGTGAATTTGGCTGGTTTTCCTCTCGGGGCAGGCTGCCTTTTTCATTGCCAAATAGAAGAAATCATGAAGGCTCTTGATAGACATCTCTTTGCAAGGGAGGCTGAGTAATATGGGAAAACTGTTTTTTAAGAAACAAAACCTAACTGCGCAATCTTAGACTTACTTCTGCCAAGGTATGGTCTGACACAATGTTTGTGTTATTCCTCTGTATGAAGCTAGACATTAAGATTATTCTGTTACCTGCCTGAACAACAGTCTGTTGTAAATACATTTTGCTTGAAGTAGGTTTTTATTTTATTTTCTCTATCCTATCTTTTCATGTGTCATGATAGGAATAAGATGAATAATTCAAAACTTTGCCTTTGTCATGGAAGACTTTGTTCTTGTGCTTTGCCATGATTGCATACTCAGTGTGCTTTGCTTTTATTCACTTAGGGCACAGCGCTTTACATCTTGCAGCCAAGAACAGTCACCCTGATTGCATTAAGAGGTTACTTCAGGTAAAGTAAAAATTAAATTAATTTTGATTTTTGAAGTTTTCCTTTTTTCCTGTAGATTGGTTTCACTAGATATTGACGCATCTCCTGCCAATAATCTGCATCACGTTCCTATATTATTTTTCTGTCTCCTTGCAATCTGGAGGTGCTCGAGTTTAAACACCTTTTAGGCACTGTGAATGGATGATAGAAAACAATGTAGTATCTTCCCTGAGTGGTCCAAAAATACAGTTTTCCATATTCCAGCACGTTGCAGGTTCTATCTAACATCCTGTGTTTTGTCTGTGTCGTTGGATGGCTTGGAAGTAGAGGGGTTAAGAGGTATAGGTGAAATGGATTTTTCACTTCTGGGGGGATTGTGATATTGTTCCACTGGAATGTTTTCTGTCTTTTGTTGACCATAGAAATATCTGTGAAGTTTAAAGTCAAAAGGAGAAGAAACAACAGTAGTTTAGATGATAAAATACGGAAATGCTCAAATCCTCAGTGAAATGAGGCATAGGACAGTGAGAGGTTAGAGAGGGAGTGGAAAGAATGGGGAAAGAAAATAAAAAGTGGAAAAAAGAAAACAAAAGTGAAGATGAAGAAAAGTTTCTTGTGTTGTTGAGGCTGAAGATGTGGATTAGTAAGCAAGAAGAGACATTGTCCTTCTCGGCTCAGTTTCAGAAAGCCAGGTGAATTTTCTTGGAGGTGATTGGAGAAATGAGACGGGTTTTTAGGAGTTTGGAATTATCAGTGAGAATGTGGCTCAGATACACATGAAATAATGAATAATAACCCTGCTCAAGCACAGTGGCACAGAAACAATGGATCCCATATCCCAACCTCTAAATTGTTTTTCCCTGGTTACCACAAGACTATGCAGTTCTCCTGTGACTGACCCTGTCAATGTCTCTGATAATATTGGGTCCACTTCCACTGATTCCCACCTCCATACTGGTTGCAAGCTGACTCCCCTGTTCCTCCACACCTGGAAACCATGGAGGCTCCCCTCTTCGGGACTTCATTGCGAATATCTACTACTTCTATTGCAAACCCGTTTACAGCATAAACAGTGACATCAAGCTGTTGCTGATGGTATCGCCTGTAGCAGCATGATCAACTAGATATGTGTTTAATACCAAATATCTGATGCCCATTCACTTACCAGCTACAACCACCGAGTACTTTTGTTGATATTTTGCTAATTTTGTTGCAATGTGCAGCTTTCTAAATGTGTTCATAAGTGCAAATGCATTGGTAATATTCTCCAATAATTCCTGCTCTTTGTATCGCTTTCTTGCTTCTGTGGACCAGCTTGGTGATATCAACTCTACATTTAAGGAATGTCTAATCTTTTTATGCTGGAACTGAATTAAAATAGGCTAAATAATTATTTTACACAGGTAGAATCCCGACATTTTTGTTATGTAGTGTGATGATCTACGTGAACCATGAAAATCGTGGAAGTGTTGGAGGCAGGGCTACATTTGAAATTCAAAAGCTGTAATGTTCATTTTTTTAGAAGCCCATTATTTCAGGGTTATATCTTCTTATGTTCTAAGAAGAGCAATGAAGCTGGTGAAGGGTCTAGAGAACAAGTCCTGTGAGCAGCAGCTGAGGGAGCTGGGGGTGTTCAGCCTGGAGAAAAGGAGGCTGAGGGGAGACCTTATCGCTCTCTACAACTACCTGAAAGGAGGGTGTAGTGAGGCGGGGGTCGGTCTCTTCTCCCAGGTATCAAGTGATAGGGCAAGAGGAAATGGCCTCAAGTGGCACCAGGGGAGGTCTGGATTGGATATTGGGAAAAATGCCTTCATCAAAAGTGTTGTCAAGCATTGGAACAGGCTGCCCAGGGAAGTGATGGAGTCATCATCCCTGGAGTTATTTAAAAGATGTGTAGATGCAGCACTTAAGGACATCGTTTAGTCGTGGGTTTGGTAGTGTTTGGTATATGGTAGAACTTGATGATCTGGAAGGTCTTTTCCAACTTAAATGACTCTGTGATTCTATGATTCTCTTTCTTTGCTCTAAACTAAAGTCTTCTGTACCAAAACAAATCAAATTTCAAATCTTTATCAAGACTTATTTTATTTATTACTTTGAAATCTAGATTGATCAATCATAGCTGGTGTCTTATAATAATGGAAAATGTAACTGTATTGTTGATGCTTTAAATTTTACAAAGGCAAATGAGGCTTTATTGCCTTTAACAGAAATAATGCAAGAGCGATTGCCTTAGGACATGGTTGCTTTAGCTCTTACTGTAATGTAAAAAACAAAAAAAGCAAAGCTTTTCTGAGGCAAGGGAGAGAGGGGAGAGAGTTTCTTTCCATTTTTATTTCCTGATCTAAGTTGTTCCAAAACCATAACATTTTTAGGGATATCTCTCTCACGACGAGTATTTCCTGTCCTTCAGTTTAAGCTGGTACCAAGAAAGGAGAGACAAGATTGGTAGGAAGGAAAGCTGTGCCTTTCTTTACTGCTGTTTTCTGGAGTAGCTCATAAAACTTATCTCAAAGATGTTCAACAGTCTGTCTGTAGAATCAAACATATGTTTTCTGGGTATTTCTCTAATTGCCTTTTTTTTTATCTTCTCCATATTGAACTGTGCAGAGTAAATGTCCAACAGACAGCACCGACAATTCTGGGAAAACAGCTTTACATTATGCAGGTAACTTTGTTGAAAGTTTGTACTATTTTGTTGTGCTTGATATTTCTAGTTCTTCAGCCTAGTAGATCTTTTTAGGTTCTAATTACATAAATCTAGTGACTCCACCTGATGGTTTGCAAATTTCAGGTATTTTTTTAGATAAATAGTATGAATTTTGAATTTCAGTTAATAAGCTTAACTTGCACACTTGGAAGTGCAGAGCCATTGCAATACATGAGATTACGTTGATTTTGATTTCTATTTCAGTCTTTAAAGGTTATATCTTCTTGTGCTAACTTAGAGCGTGAATATTGGTTGTATTTCTCCATACAACTTCTAATTCAGCCTCTTAGTGTCTCTCCTACAGGAAGGATGGGGAGGGACTCTTTATCAGGGAGTGTAATGATAGGACATGGGGTAACAGCTTCAAACTGAAAGAGCGTAGATTTAGATTGGATATCAGGAAGAAATTCTTTACTGTGAGGGTGGTGAGACACTGGAACAGGTTGCCCAGAGAAGCTGTGGGTGCCCCATCCCTGGAGGTGTTCAAGGCCAGGCTGGATGGGGCTTTGAGCAGCCTGGTCTGGTGGGAGGTGTCCCTGCCCATGGCAGGGGGGTTGGAACTAGAGGATCTTTAATGTCCCTTCCAACCTGAACCATTCTATTATTCCTTCCTTCTTAAAACAGAGAAATACAGTTTAATTTGTTTTTCTTGGACCCCACTGTAATGCTGCAGTATTGCAAGTGGAAGCATAGAACACAAATTGAAAATGGGGTTTAAAGGACATTCATGCTTGTCTTTTTTTTTTCTTTTTTTTTCCCACAGCTGCATGTGGCTGTCTTCAGGCAGTTCAACTTCTGTGTGAACACAAATGTCCAATTAATGTCAAAGATTTGGTATGTACCTCTTCTTCTGTTGTGTACTTCAAGTACTTCAGAACTTTTACTACCATCCGCTCCAGTCAGTCTTGGGTGCAGCAGTTCAAATGGATACTATGCTTATTCCTTCTTGAATTTCTCTGGTGAAGGAAGTTCCTTTTACAGCTTGCCATAGCAAAGGTGGGGAAGTACTTCACAATCTAATAAAATGGTGGCAGGATTTGCTGCTTGTTGAATTGCGTGCAAGAGACATTGCTACAAGTAGCTAGAATCAATTCTGATATGTTCGAAACATAATTAAAAGTTATTCCTTTGACTCCAGTAGGCTTTGGAGAAGGCCCATTATGTGGCCAAGTGCTGTGAAATGCTCACAAAGCCCAACCAGAGTACAATAAGCTTAAGGGGTAAAAATATACTTGATGTAGTATAAAGCCTTAGGGACATTACATTCACTATTATGAAATGTCTACAAACGCTTAAGTCTATTTCTGGGAATGGTGCAACTGCCTCGTAGAAGACCCTCTGATGATAAAGGGGGGGGACCTGACAGAAATGAGACACAAAAGAAAAAAAAAAGAATGAAAATATTTAAACTTCTTTTGGTTTTGTCTTAGATCTGTCTCCTTCTTATCTGGTCTTTCTAACAAAAACATCTGTCGTGGAGGTTAGACCTAAAATTTCAGTGGATGCATTTTAAAGGCAGAAAAGCTTTGTTCAGTCCTAAAAAGAGAAGGCTGCAGGAGTATCTGATGTAGTCAGCTACATCATGGTTGATCACAGGGAAGAGGGAGCCCAGTCAGCTTCATGTACCTCTGAAGGTACATGACAAAATGGCACCGAGCAATGGTCAGAATTTGGGCAGTGGACCTAACTGGGAATTTACAGGTAGGTGCCAGGAAAAAAAATAATCTCACCATGAAGGCTGTCAAACATTGGAACTGGTGCCCAGAGATGTCATGGTGTTTCTGCCTTTGGAAATGCTTAAAAGTTGACTGCACAAGTCTCTGAGCAAGGTACTGTAACTTGAAGTTTGCCTAGCTTTGGATTGAGAGCAAAAGGACAAACTCCAGAAGACCTGTAAAGGTGTCTTCCAACTAAGTTTTTCTATGATTATATGAAATGTTCTATTTTTGCCTTGTACTTAGTTGAAATTATCATTTTTGTTGTGGAGCTGCTTAAAGGTATTGCATAGTGCCAAAATGATCATGTTATAGCATTAAGCAGACAGCAAAGGGAGTACAAACAGCAAAAAAGTATTATTACTCCTAATGCTTTGCATCCCCAGTGGTCAAGAAAGGAATTAAAGTAAACCCACCTACATTTACGGTACACAAGAAAAATGTACTAATAGCACCTCGTTCTTGCTATAAAGAAGTAAATTTCATAGCTGACCTTTAAATCTCAGAGTATGTTTGTAAGTGGATGGATTGTTGTTCATAGTTTCTTTAAATGCATTCCTAGGATGGGAACATACCCCTGCTGCTTGCAGTACAAAATGGTCATACGGAAGTCTGTAAATACCTTCTGGATCATGGAGCAGACATCAACACCAGGGATAAAAATGGAAGGTACAGCAGGTTAACATGTTAATTCTTCCCCAAGGCTGATTGTCAAATGAAGCTTTCTTCTCAAATCCTTCCCAAAGTAGTTGTTGTTAGGTGAAATAATGCCTTCTGTACTAGACAGCATGTCCTGATTGTTGAGAAGACTTACAGAATTCTGCCTAAAGGGAAAGGTGAAACAGAAACTATGCAACTATAAAACTAGATGTACGTGTAAGATTTCCCTAGGGCTACCAGAGCAGTAAATCCAATTCCTACAAGAATCCGACTGACAGCACTTACCCACAGATCACTTTGTACGTGTCCCAGTTTAAATGCTTCTCTTGGCATGAGTTAATTTCTCCAACTTCAATCCTAAAACTGTTACTTGGGAATGACATCTGAGCAGGATTCTTTTTTTCTACCATAAGGCAGCCACAGCAGCAAGAATTAAAAGACAGTAAAGCTAAATAGTGGAGATGCTGTCGTCTTACAAAGTGTCATTTAGTGATTTGTTATATTAACAGATAGTGCATGGGTCAGAAAACTGTTTTTAAAAAGCAACATCCTTGTAGTAAAAAGTGCACTTGTTTTGATGATACTGATGAAGATCAAGAGTATTTGAAAATTATGGGCTTTTTTATAAACATCGTTAAACTGTGAAGATAAAGCAGGATGCTAAGACTTGGCGCTTAAACCTGATAGCTATCTTGATTGTTGTATGTGATACAATGCTTATATTGTTCTTTGGCAGTACCTGGGAGGATAAGTGTGGGCCCTAACTTGTTTTTTGTCAGTCCAAAGTTTATTAGCACACTGTTTTAAGTTGTCTAAAGAAAACCCCTTTGTGATCTTGGTTGGTTTGAATGGCCTCATTGGTGCTTTGAACTTGAGGTGCTGCCCACTCTGGGACCTCTGCCTTCCCCTCACTCTTTTACTCTTTAATCAGTTCATAGTTTTAATTGGATGAAGGCATTTCTGTCATGGATAGGACTTGTATTTTTGTATTTTCTTTTTTGAGAAAGTACTGTGTATAGAAGCAAGAAAAAGATATAACATGGAATATACCATTTCATTTATTGCTTTTCTTCTGGTAAGGAGGGTGACTGCTCTTGCATCTCGTGTTCACAAAAGTAGTTACTGGAAAAGGAGAAGCCTTACTGGGAGAGGAAGGGGATAACCTTTGAAAATGACATCTCCAATTTCCTATCTTGTCCAGACTAAGTAAATTATTTTGGTAATCTAAAACCATCCCTGTGACTGGAGGTGTTATCCAGCTTGCCACTCAGCGCTACTCTTTAGCACAGCACTGCAACAGCCATCACTTCTGCAGGGCTCACCCATTACAGGGAGTATGTTTAGTTCATCAGTGAAATAATTGTCATAATATCTAGCAAATAATATCACTGTAGTAACATTTCAGTTTCATATCTGCACTGAGGAATGTGTTTACCAATTAACTTGAACAACCTACTAGAAATGTTTTCATTGTTTCATGTTTCATGTTGAGAAGGGAGAATTATGCCCAAACAGGAAAGCAATATTAGAGCTTGAAAGGCAGGGTTTTCTGTGTGATTATAATTATTCTTACATCTTTTATGACCCCTTCAAGTAACTGAGAAAAACAGATACAACCTGTTAGGAAAAGACTTCTGTATGCTACCCTTACTCTAGGATCTGGCACTGTCCAGTTACCCTTTGTTGGTGAAGGACCTGTGCTCTAGTGGACTCTTTTTTTCTTTTTTTTAACTGAGAGTAGATCAGGATTTGAGGTCAAACCCATCTCTCAGTCTCACTGAAGAGCTTTGAGATTCGTTTGGCTTTTTGGTTGAAATCTGTTTGTCTATTTTGTCTTAAAAGCAACATGTGAAGGAGAACAGCAATGACATAAAAGCTTTCATGTTTTACCACCACTTACAGAGCTGTAATTGGAGTGTGGCAGTGAGATTTGATAGACTGACTTCATCCTGCAGCCATTTCTATCTATGACTCCTCTTAGCCTCATGAACCCATTTTTAGAAATGTTTGGAGAACTGTGCAAAGCATGCTAGGTCATTGCAGAAGGTCCAGCTGGGGACTATGGAGAAGAGAAGGAAGAGCAGGCAGATGTTTGTAAGGAGAAACAACAGTTACATGTATGTGTCAATACACATGTTGATAAAATCTTGGACTTTATTGCACAATAACTGTCACCCTTTTTTTTTTTCCTGAAAAAATGGGCTGCTACTTAGAGAGTACACTCTTGACACTTACTCCTTGTGTGTTTTGTTTGTTTTGTGCAGAACTGCTTTGATGATGGCTTGTGAAACTGGTAGCCTTAACATGGTGGAAGCCTTCCTTAAGAAAGGTGCAGATGTCAGTTTAGTAGATGTCTCTGGACAGAATGCCCTGCATTACTCCAAGCTCTCTGAGAATACGGGGATCCAGAATCTCCTATCATCAAAGTTATCTCAGGATGCGGGTATGTAAGAGATGCCGATCTGCAATTTGTTGCTTCTTGAACTGGCTGCGTGTATGTTTAGTGACAGAAAAATTTACTTCATAAGGTAGCCTGAAAAGTTTCAAAAGCCATCTTCAAGGTGGTCTGGATGAAGCTTCCCAAAAGCAGGGAAATGTGGTCTTTGCCATAGATGGTAATATTTAGGATGGGATAAAGCACTGAGCAGGGCAAAAAGAGGTGTTTTGGAGAAAGAAAAGAAAAGCTGATGTAGCAGCATCGTGAAGTCTTGCATACAATTTGGAATAGATCCCTTTTTATTATGTGAAAGAGTAAGTGGAACATACAGCTCCTCAATAGAGGGTTGGAGTAAGAACTAATTCAGGCAGAGGGTTTTACGGTTAAACTAAGACAGGTACCTAAAGTAGGAAGCAAATGTACAAGAATGGTGTCAAACTAAGACATATTTCTAAAGTAGGAAGCTAATGTGCAAGAATGGTGTGAGACTATAGTAGAAGAATTGTCACGATCCTTCAAATTTTATCTCAATATGAAACCCAAAAAGCAGCAGAGAAACGTTCAAAGGGAACTTGAAAATTAAAGTGTATTTCTCAGGTTTCAGACAGGAGTTAAAAATCAAATGAAGTATTTATGGTGTGGGAAATACAGCGGAGAGATGGGTTAGGAATGGCAAATAAACTTTTTATTTGATAGCTTTCTTAATTCCACTTCTTTTCTCCTTCACAGATGGAAAGCCACCGACAAAAGCAAAGCAGGTATTTCTGCTTTTGGTTTTAAAAATACTTGGGCTATATAGACTAGTAACTTAAGAAAAAACAGTAATTGACATGACTTGAAGTGCTAGTAAATGCCACTGTGAGATGTGCTGCCATTGCACTCTGTAACATGAAAGGTTTTTATTGCGTATTCCAGAAATGTGTTTCAGGAACATTGCTTTTGGACTTAGCTTCTTTTTGTAACAGCAGCCAGCACACTCAGTGAGAAAAGGAAGGGAGAACGAGTGTGCACGTGTGCCAGGAAGGTATGCTACTTCTCTTGTGTAATGCAGGAGCTTGGATTTTGGGCTCCCTATCTCTTTAAGCTGTAGAGAAGATGATCGAGAAAAGTTCCTTGTTTCCAAAACACATAATTTAAGGTTATCCCTGGTTACATCTTACTGGAGACCCCCACCTGTGAGAATCCGAGCAGATTTAGGCAATTAATATTAGTTTCTTACATTTTTTATTTAGTCTCATATCTTGAAGTGCAAGTAGACCTTGTAGACCTACTAGTGGCTGGAGAGTACAATGCATTGGTTCATTCCTTCTCTGAGTGGAGAGGTGGGTTTTTCAGGGAGCTCAGGCAGAAGTTGGAGAGGAAAGATGGTGGCCATTAAGAATGGCATGACTGGACTATGTATGAATGGAATTATTCAAGATCGCTAGTGCTAAACCTGTTGTCACCTTCTTGCTTTTTCACTAAATCTTGTTTGTTTTCACTGAAGCATGGATTACAAGTGGGCAGATTCTTGTTGTCAGGCATGTTTAATATCTTTTTGTTAGTAGAGATGTAGTCTTTAAATAGGAAAAAAAACAAGGCACTGCATGAGCTGCTAAAGTTGATATTAATGTGGGATTTTATTTATTTATTTATTTTAATAAAACAACCTGCTCAGACTTTACTAACCAAACTAACAAACCTACCTTTTCTGGCTGGTGAAACTTTCAGCATGATCAAGGCTCTAAATTAAGTTCTGAAAGAAGTGGAACTCCAAAAAAACGCAAAGCCCCACCTCCTCCTATCAGTCCTGTTCAGGTAAAGAAAAGACCAATTTTGAGATGCTTTTAGGGGGTGAAAAGCATTTTGAACGTTATGTGAATGATGTGGGCTGGTTTTGCTCTATCACTGTTATTTTATATGCTTGTCTTACCATGAGTGCTTTTCCTGACATAAGGATGACACCATGAAACCACATGTTGGTTAGGCTAACTAAGCAAAATTGCTTGAAATACAGCATGGTCTAAGATACAAATGTAAAAATGTCACTGTTCAGTTGTTTCTTCCATCTAAAGTTGAAGGTTTTCTAGTTTTGCCGACTTCCATAAGTAAATAATTCTGTATATTTTAATTGTGCATACATATATACACATTATTATATGCATATATGAGTAAGAAAGTAAAATACTTACATAGATTTACATAGTGTCAAAATGCAATTTAACAGTTAGGTTTAATGCTGAACTGGAGTGTTACCTGTATTATAGCTACACTGCATATGTAATACTGACTCAGAAGAGCACTGAATAATTAGATCTGCTCTTTGAAACTAACCTAGAGTGGTGACTTATGTTACTGCAGGAAAAAGTACTCTTTAGTGTGTGCCCATATATATATGGGCACATGTTAGAGAGGTAGTTATATATACACGTATGTATACATGCTTACTTATGTAAAATCTTTTACAGCTTAGTGATTTGTCCTCTCCACACTCATCAACTTCAACTCCCATGACTGGAAAAGGGCACGCTTTCTTTGCTGATCAAGTATCCAAGGTATCAGTTTTCTGTTCTTATGAAGTTTAGGGAAGGAAGTTGTTGTATCTTAATAATGTGTTTTGGTTAATAATCTATTTTGCTGACTGCAGAGTCTCCTGTGAATTTAGTTAGCTGAGTTTTAGGAGCAGAAAGGAATCTGAGTCTATTTCAATGTAATTTATAAGCAACTGTGGATTACTTTAATGTTTACTGAATATGTAAAGAGAAGTAGTCATCAATTAGTTAGTGTTTAGGAATATGAATATGGTATTAATGTTGTGAGAGCTCATTACCTCATACCAACAAAGTGTGTGGCATTGTGAAATGCAAAAGGTAGAGATCCTTTCACCGAAAGACATCAGGGAAATAGTTGAGTGTGTTCTGTATGATCTTTACCTTACAGTATTGAAGATTTTTATTTTTTAATACATGACAATATATATTACTGTTTATCACAGGTGCTGTAGCCTTCTGAATTATCTGTGAGATAGTTGCCCATATTTCATTATTATTTAATGAGAATTGGGCAAAGGAACTTGAATGGCTTTAGCAGATTTTGAAATACTGGCTGCGTGCTGCAGTTAAACAAGACCCCAGAAACAAAAGAAACCCACTTTGCTGTGCTTAATCCAGCAAGGTCTTTGCTGTCTATACTTCTTTTTCATCAACTGTTTGACTTCACATCTGCTTCCTATGAAAGCTTTTTCCTTTGATGTCTCAGCAGGAAGAATTCAGCTCCTTGCATCGAGATAATAAAGAGAGACTGAGTGACAGCACAACAGGTATACAATAACTCCTAATCCTTATTTTCATATTTGGTTAGATGTTTTAGGTGGTGTGAAATGTTGAAATCTGGTCAGAAATCCTCTGTGCCTTTCTGCTTAGAAAGTGAGACACAATAAGTATTGGGAGTAATGTTTTGTAATTTCACCAGCAGCTCTCTACCAAAACCTCCTGCTTCTATTGGGTGATGTAACACATTTTTGGGGAAGGAGTTTCTAGGAACAGTTTGCTTGCTCCCTACCCTTAATGGTCATGGGCACAAACTGTTTAAACTGAAAGGTTAGAATAACTAACTAGCTAGCACTTAAGCTTTTTGAAAGCTTTTGAATCTTTTTTTTTTCTCCGAAGGTGCTGATAGTTTACTGGATCTGAGTTCTGAAGCTGACCAGCAAGATCTACTTCTGTTGATGCAAGCAAAAATTGCTTCTTTGACATTGCACAATAAGGAGCTGCAGGACAAATTACAGGTGGCATATTTTTGTGGTGTTCTAGTGCTCTCTTAATCTACTAGCAGGACAAAGAGTGGCTTACCATTTTAAAGAGATGTACTCTGAAGATAATTTAATGAGCATGTGGGTGGTAAGATCATGGAAACACTCTGCCCCAAAGGATTAAATCAGCGTTTTGATCTTCTCACTTTTCCCATAAATTACTGGATAACTTTGTTTATTATGATAACCACATTCTGAAAGATGTTGTTAACAGTTGTGTTAGGAGAATTTTAATTTGCATAGCTTTGATTATTAGCTTAAGGAGATCAGCCCAGACTTTTCAGAGGAGCTTGGCACTTACTGCCTTCTCTCACTATAGATGACTGAATGGGAGCAGCTGGGTTTTGAGTTTTCTAAAACTTTCTTCCATGGTGCTTTAACTGCTTGTCTCTGTAGCAAGTGGAAAGATTTCCTTGCTTACTGTATTCTAAAAAATATAATTGTTTTTACTGTGAAACCTATATCATTGTATGGGTTTCTTTTTGCACAGGAAAGAACACCTAAAGAAGTGGATTCAACCATAGAATCTTATCATTCCACCCAAACAGAGCTTGAGCAAACAGCAGATAGACAAAATGAGTTCTCGGCTCAGGAGCTGAAGTCTACATTAAATGCCACCCAAATTCAAGAAAAGTTGACAAGTCCCACTGAAGTAAAAATGAAGTACCTCCAGGAAGACTTAAAGGATGTGCAGAGGAAATCAGAGAATTCTGAAGCCAAAAGAAAGCACGTAGAAGCTCAGGTCCAGTCTAGAGTCACAGAAACTGATAATTTAAACAGCACAGACATTTCAGAAAATGGTTCTGATCTTAACCTGAAGTTCCAAGAAACTCAAAACAGGTACGAGGAAGCTGTGAAAGAGGTTTTGAACGTGCAGAGGCAAATGAAGCTGGGCCTTGTTTCCTCTGAAAGTGAAGAAACCAGTTCTGATCTGAGTAGGTTGAAGGCTACATGTGGAGAAGTTGAAACGCTTAGGCAAGAATTGAAGAGAGCATTGGAGGAAAGTGAAAGACAAAAAGAGAAAGTGAGAGAGCTACAGAAAAAGTTTGAAGAAAGAGAGCAGAATGTGGCAAGCAAATTGTCTGTGGAAGAGTGTGAGGAAATGAAGAATTCATATTGTTCAGTTATTGATAACATTAATCAAGAGAAAGCATTGTTGATTGAGAGGTACAAAGAAGGGCAAGAGGAAATTAAAAGGCTACAGGACAAGCTGACAAATCAGGCACAGCTGGAATCTGGTGCTGAAGCTGGAGAAATGAAAGAAGGGATGCACAGAATGATAGATGAGCTCAACAGACAACTCAGTGAATTGTCTCAGTTGTACAAAGAAGCACAAACAGAGCTTGAAGATTATAGGAAGAGAAAAACTCTAGATGATATAGCTTTGGACTACATTCCCAGAGATGAACATGAGAAACTGATGCAGGTAACAAATTCTTTGAAATACAAAGCAGAGAATGAGTTATTGGAAATGAAATCGCTGTACACAAAAGTATTAGATGAAGCAGAAGAACTAAAGCAACTATTAGACGCTCAAAAACAAAACTCATTGCCCATTACTGAACATCATCAGGTGATGAATGCACTCAGAAACACTGTAAGGGAAATGGAGGAAGAAATAAATGAGCTTAAAGAGCTGCTTACCAGGAAGGAAAGCGACGTAAGAAACTTACAGAAGGAATTACTGGAAGAGAAAGCTGCAATTAATGAAGCAATGGTACCCAAGGCTACATATGAAAAGCTCCAGTCATCACTAGAGGGTGAAGTTAGTGTTTTGTCATCCAAACTGAAGAATGTAATCCAAGAGAAGGAAAATGTGTCCTTAGATGCTATGCAACTGAGAAATGAAGTTTTGCACTTGAAAGAAGAGAAGGAAGGTATGCATACTCTGCTTGAAGCAAAGGAACGGGAGGTGACTGGTCTTCACCAAAAGTACCATCAAGCTCAAGAAGATCTTCTTGAAATGAAAAGATGTTCTGAAAGCTCATCTAAACAAGAGGAGGATAAAGATAAAAAGGTTAGTGATATACCACAGTGGAGGGGTGTTACGTTCGAGTTCAGACTGCAAAACGGGTGGAATCATGCATGGGTGACCTAATAGACAACGTTGTGTCAAATGTCACAGAGTGGAGTAACTTTTGAGTGTATTTGCCTATCTAAAAATTCAGATATCAATTCAGTTATTTCCTCACTTGAAGAAAAATACTTGACTGTATTTTGCTAGCTGTGAATAGCCGGCCTTTGTTTAGTATGTTTCTGTCTCGTGTTTAGCAGCAGTACTTGTGAAGGTGGTAAATACAATCCTTATTTGTAAATATTGCTGGCTTTCAGAACAAGGAGTGCATTTTGAATTGGTGGTGTTAGGAGGGGTGATAGAGAAGCATTGTAACCCCTTGCTTACATGGTATCTCTGTTTGTCCATTGAGTTTATTTACATCTTGGTTTTCCCCACTTCTTAAATTTAAGTCATGAATAACCCCAAGATGACACCCACAAGAATACAATATGCCTTGCAGCTTTTCATGAAAGCCTGTTTTTTCCCTCCCTAGATCAATGAAATGTCCAAGGAAGTTAGCAAATTAAAAGAAGCATTGAACAGCCTTTCTCAGCTTTCCTACTCGACCAGTGCCCCCAAAAGACAAAGCCAGCAGCTGGAGGCATTACAACAACAAGTGAAGCAATTGCAAAACCAGCTGACTGTAAGTGTGGTAATTTGTAAACCCACCATTATTCCCAGTTCTCCAAAGACATGCATGCAATTCTTCGCACTGCCTTATTTAAAATGGAGCGCAGTCAATGAGTACAAGGAAAGGAATTTTCATGCAGAAATTCTCTAATTTCTCTGTTTCTCTGAAACATTTAGGAATCTGCAAATCACAAATTGCTCTTTAGAAATGTTCTAACTAAAGTAAAGCTGTTTTCCCCTGTCTAGCTGGCAGATGGGTCATTGACTTCAGAGAAGAGCTCAGTTGCAGTTGAGGCTTGATTTGTCATAATATTATTGGATTTCCTCAATTCTCATTGCTGATAAGCTCAGAAGTGGAGTATGTGCTCATTCCACATCTTTGCAGCTCAGTGCTTCTTATAACTTACGTCATCTCATCAGCTTTTTTACTGGGATGGGTAGAATTACAGTGTTTCTGTGGACCATGCTTCCAAGCAAATTATGTTTTGGATGGCCAGTGGCATGGTACCATCTGACCTGGTTTTCCATGCATGCATAAGACCATGATTTATAATTCCCCAGAGCTCTCTAAATCTACCTGGGGAGTTCTGAGTTCAACAGTTCTGAATGCTCTGTGGCTTTCTGTGTAACTTTTTTACAGGAAACAAAGAAACAACATCAGGAAATTGTCTCAGTTTACAGGATGCATCTTCTCTATGCCGTGCAGGTATGGCTATTTGTGGTCAGTTACAAAGTGTTGGTATTTTAATGAAAGATGTTTATTCTGCAGAACTAGTAAGAACTTTGCATGTTTTATCTAAGGCATCCTACCTGAAAGGTATGACTATTTAAGCACAAATTTAACACTACTTCCTTTGGGGAAATTGATCTAATTACTGTACCTCAAAAATAGTTTGTAAATCTTCTAAAAGAGTAGAGAGATGCTTGAATGTAATCAACTTTTCTTTTTTTCTCCCATTGTCTAGGGTCAAATGGATGAAGATGTTCAGAAAGTGCTTAAACAAATTTTATCAATGTGTAAAAGCCAATCGCAGAAAAAGTAAACAAAAAAAGCCAAGGAAAACTCCTGTTTTCATTAATCTTGTTATGGGTGTTTATCTAGATTTGCCTTAACATAAGATTTAAAATTGGCAATTTGCTGCTTTTGTGTTATTGTGCTGTTTGTGAGGTGGATTTGTTTGTCTCTACCACTTCCCATGTGCATTTGCATGTGCAGTAATGAAACACATGCCTGCTTTTTGTATCCAAATGCAATTATGTTATTTAGACTTTTTACTTATGCCACTCTATGTCATGTTTACCCTGAAAGTACTTTCTAGCTTCCTCCAATAGAGGGAGGTTAGTTTAGAGGAAAGCACTCGTGTTGCCTGCGTACAGGCGAAATTCTTGATAAGGTCTTCTGTACTGTTTATAAGCTGCATCTTATTATTGGGGATTAACTTTGCTGCTTGATGTTGTAGCACTCAGATTCTTGACATTTTGCCATATGCAGTCTTTGGCAGAGCAGAAGTGAGCCTTGCAGCAGTGAGCAGAAATAGGTATTTATGCTAAGCCAGAGCATCAAACAGCTACACTTATTAGTAAAATATTATTTAAGATTAACATACCATAAGGTAGCTGTGCCAACCCATCCAATGCACTGAGTACACAAAAATCATACCATGCTTCATAGTTTCCTTGAACTCCCTGGTAGTGGGATGAAACTATTTCAAAAGGTAAAATCGGTAGTTTATTGAAGTTCTGTACAAAGCAGTACAGAAACGTCTGTATAAACAACCCTTTATCATAGGTTTAGCTATCTATGCAAGCATTGGCCATGAAGCTCAGGAACAAAACCAGAACATATACTTTAGAACAAGGGATTCTAGTGAACACAGGATGTTTACAGTGAATGTCAATGCCTCATACTTCCTAACCTCACTTTTGTAAAGATCTTCTCTTCAGTATATTTTTATCGGCCCTCTAATGAATTTTTTTGTAACTAAACCATTTTTTCTACATAATGTTTGCATTAAACTTATTAACAAATATTTTTAGGTAATCGTGTTTTAGAGAGTTTCTTTTTATACCCCCCAAGTATTCAGTAGTAGTGAAGCATAGTGAAGTGTTTTCTGTTCGTAAAAGATGCATACGGAATAATAGACCTGTCCGTCAGTGTGGTCCAGAGCAGTGAAGTGTAAAATGCAATTCAGCCTGCTGTTTCAAAAAATGTAGAAAGGATAGGCAGAGAACAGCAAAAGTTGTCAAAAATTTCTCTATGTTTTTTCTGGAGGCTAGGGGCGTCAGTAAAGCCTTTATCAGCACTTTTAAGTTTAAGGTAAAATAAAAATGCTTGATGTGGTAGAGTATGAAACTATGGAAAAATGTTTCGAAGCACACACTGCACTTGAGGGTACAACCATTCTAACTAGCTTGAAGCTTCACTATGGTATTTGTTTTATTCCCGTTAGTGGATATGTCTCTAATAGAGAAATCTCCCAGAGCTAGATAGTCTGTGAAGTTTATATAGAGTCATAATATGACCAGAGTCAGCAGTGCCTCAGACTGACTGGACTCATAGTGCACTTATATCAGATAATTCCTAACCCTGGCAAAACTAAAAGGAATTTTAAAAGCAAAAGGAAGAATCACACCTTTGCATCAGTTAGACCTTGGTGTTACTTTTCTTGGGTGGTTTAACTAATGCCTGCTAATTTTGAACAGTATTTCATAGTTAGATGGTTTTGAAAATGCTCCAAAGAAATGTGAAAAGAATGTTGCTGCAGCACTTCGAAATGAACAACAAGATTTTAAGCATGCTAATGCTGCAAAGTACAAAACTTGATGAACCATTTTGTAGGTTGCCTGATGGATTTAGTCTTCTACTTTGTTTTGGTTTGTATATTTATTACAATTATCTTTGTGGAATATTGAAAATTATATACTACAGCATAGCAAGTTTCTTTATATGTAATTTACAAGAAGTTTCCTTATGCAGCAAATAAACTATTTCCAGTTTTTTCATCTTTGTGCTTTTTGTGCCTTCATTTACCTTTTGTATTGAGGGAAGTCTCGCTACTCTGTTTTAACACTGTGCAAATACGTTCTATATCGCATGTTTAGATAGCTCACAGATGTCAGGTTTTCCTCCCTGAAATTGCAATTTGATTATTAACTTTCTTGATCTGTCAGGTACAATAGAATTCACTCCAAGCCCCGTGCAACCAGCTTTGCAAATTATGCCTTCTATCTGATTGGTAAGTTCAGAGCCATTTCTCACATGGACATCCCGCTAGTGGCAATACGGGTTCCCCATTCCCCACTGGATATATTCCAGCTAAGTTTAAAACTACCTTCGAGCCGCAGCACAGATTAGTGGGGTCCCACAATTTTTCAAAACTGCGGTTCTCTATCACTTAGCACTTCACGCACAGAACTGCAGCGAAAGTAGTTGCATATGGATATGTGGATATCACAGAATCTTCACGGGTGGAAAGGACCTTTAAGATCGTCGAGTCCAACCAAACAACCTGCAATCTCTGCCACTAGAGCATGCCCTGAAGTGCCACATCTAGACATTTCTTAAACACCTCTAGGGATGGTGACTCAGCCACCTCCCTGGGCAGGCTGTTCCAGTGCCTGACCACTCTTTCAGTAAAGGAATTCCTCCTCATATCTAACCTAAACCTCCCCTGCTGCAACTTCAGACCATTTCCTCTGGTCCTGTCATTATTCACCTGGGAGAAGAGGCCAACCCCCACCTCTCCCCAACCTCCTTTCAGGTAGTTGTAGAGGGCAATGAGGTCTCCCCTCAGGCTCCTCTTCTCCAAGCTAAACATGCCCAGCTCCCTCAGCCTCTCCTCGTATGACCATGGTCTCCAGACCCCTCACCAGCCTGGTAGCTCTGAGTATATGTATATATATACACATACTTCTCTTTAAACTTAGCGGTAGTTATACAGTCAGCCCCCATTGCCCTTCATCATCTGCCTCTCCTGAGTTTGAGAAACTAGTTTTTCAGTAACTTACTTCCTAATATCTTCCTGTCTGAGGGTGGAATGCGCAAATGGCAGGAATTGCACCCCTTCTGGTTACATCCTGAGGGTCAAGTAGCTCTTTAGCCCCTTGTAGAAATTTCCTAGAAGCTGCTCAGTACTGGGTTTCCTTTGAATAAGGCTGCTGACAAACTGGTATGCAGAATCTGTTCATGGTGAGATCACCTGGCAGGGAAGATCACCTCTGCCTTGATGGCGTTTGTGCTGTCACAAGGAATAGGCTGCCTAGAATCTCCCATGGGAATTGCCATTTGTTTCCCTTGTGGATGGCCGGTGCCAGCTCTGTTGCATAACAGGTTGAGGGGTTTTTTAGGGGCAGACCTGTGGCAATCCTGCATTTTGCCTTCAGCGTTGGTTGTTGCCACATTTGAGCTGAAGTGCATCTGGAGCATCGCTGCCCCAGTGGTTATTTCTTTCTGGCCTCCTGCGCAGGCAGTCATGATGTGAGTCTTCTCCTGGGCAGCGTTTTTATAGCTGATTTCTGCCCGCCCTCCCCACTAAGTGTAAGAGCACTGGGAATGAACAGTCCTCTTACCGACCTCACGACTGCAGTTTGCACGCAACAGAGACCATGTGGTCAGACTGCTGNTTTTTTTTTTTCTTTTTTTTTTTCTTTTCCTCTCTTCCTGGAGAAAGGAAGTGCCAGTCCCTGTAAGCAGGTGTTGCCCTCGTTATTTGGTATCTGGCTGTCACAGGCTCCCTCTTTTGCTAACCCAGGTGGGCATGAGAAGATGATGGAGAGTGAAGTGATTCAGGAGATTTCAGCAGCAGTCAGGCAAGAACTTCTTGGAGTCTGACATGTCTCCTTGATGGCACGTAGCTGATACTTGAGCTCAAGGGTGGATGACCCTCTTAGATGAGTCTGGCAACCTGGGCATGCTGCACGCCAGCAGGACAGCAGCACCCTTTTGTTCCTTCCCTCACTGAGGCGTGTGCATGCTTCCACTGTGGACATTTCCTGCTCACAGGTCCCGTATGCAGAAAAGGGAAAGTGGTCGTCAGTCCGCCCGTGCCTGGATTTGGTATGTTTATGGTTTTTTCTGCACAGTCACACTCCTGGAGAACTGGGAGCATCAGTGTCATTCCCTGAGGCTGGCTTTTCAGAGGAAGAGGAGACTGAGAGTGAGAGAAACAGTTGCCAGATGGTTCATTCGGGTACCTCATGGGTAGAGGCATGAGGTAGGAAGCCAATGTTTCCGCATGCTGGCCGAGCAGGGGGCTCAGTGGTGGCAGAAAAGCCTGCTGGTTTCCCTTCCACCACTCCTTGGGTCAACTAAATGACAATGTGCTGTGTCAGCACGAGAGAGCAGAAGCTGAGGGAAGGCCACGCTGCTGTGTGCCACAGTGAAGCGTGGCACGGTGCCCCAGGAGAAGCAGCCAGAGGAAAAGCTGGCTGGAAATCGCTTGGCAGATGCTATGTTGCTATGTGGAGCTGCGATTTAGTTTTAAAGCCCACTTCATGCTATGATTTTCCTGAGCAATGGCTGCCTGGCTGGCGGAAGGAGGTGGGTGGTGTGTGATCTCCCTGCTCTGGATGTTTCAGAGCTAAATAAATTACTGTTGCTATATGTACATTGTGTTTAGACCATAAAAACTGCTCTCAGGGGGGCTTTGGCGGTGTGGGGTACCAGCCTAGAGTGTGCGGGAGGGAGAAGGATGAGCAAAGAGGCTGGAGGTCCATGTCGGTGCAGCAGGGCTGTCCACGTGAGCCTTCACCGATCTGACCTGTCCCTGGGGAGCCTCTGGCTTGGGTTGGGGAACCAAAGCGTCCTGGGGCTTTCTCCACCCTGATGCCAGCCTTCATCTGAGCAAAAGGCAGACACGAAAGGCTGATGCAATCTGCCCGTAAACATGGCAGGGACCCATGTGCTGGAGGGAAGTGTCTGGCTGAGGCGGCGTGGTCGGGCCTCCCATCGTGGGGCAGGTCCCGGAGCAGGACCAGCCTCCCGTGGCTTAGGCTGCCCCCAGGGCCGCGGCCTCCGCCTGACGCAGCGGGGAGTCTCAGGACCCCGGCTGCAAAGCAGCTGCACGGTGGGTCACCGTGCTGCACGTGGTACGAACCCATGGAAAAACTCCTTGAGGAGCTGGGTGTTGAGGTTTTGGAGTCGCAGCATCGGCAGACATGATGTCACCCAGCACCGATTCTGCAGCCACAAGCATAACCCAGCAAAATTTTTTTTCAAGCGAGTGGGAACGAGTGCAAGGCTTTTAGGGCAGATCAGTGGTTTAAGTCCTCTATTCACTGCGGTTTCAGTCTGCCACAGGGAGCACTAAAAGTGCTTCAAATTTAATGTCAAGCCACAGTTCAAGAGTTTGTCTGAACACCTTGAACCCTTCGTCTGTAGCAACACTGCCTAGTTCTGCAGACACAGGTCACCGGGGGTGCTCGTGGCTGCAAGCCAGCTCAGCAAAATTTTTCATAAAAGTGATGTTCCCAAATGCTTTTTTTCATCCCTGCCTCCTCTTCCTCCATCTCTGTTTGGATCGTTCACCGATGCTTTTGAAAATAAGAAATGGAGATACTAAGTACAAGCTAGAACCATACTTTTATTTTGGGTTTATGTGTGTGTTCTTCCCAGGGCAGTAACAAATTAATTCTCCTTATGTTAACAGTTGTTTCCATAAACGCTCTGTCTTAGAGTTGTGTACAGTGGTGAACTGCAACTGAAGCGAATTAAAATCTGTGATTTAATAAGTTTCTACTTATTTGAGGAAGGCTGAGATACAATTTTTGTAGCTAGAGAGTAGTCCTACCAGCAGACCCTGTTGCTGGTGAGAACGCTGTGTGCTTTGCTTGACGCCTACAAGTGTTGGGTTCCCCAGGTTACAGTAGCATGTGACAACATGTCTTCTAGGAGAAATGCCTCAATGGATCTGGTGATGACATCCTGGGCTGGTGTGTCACAGGCATAAGGCTCCTCTGATGGTTGGGTTTGCCCCTGTGCAGGAGCAGTAGAGATTTGGGCGTTTAGTCCTGCAGATGATGGTCCCCAGTCCCCCCAGGGGCTTCAAAAGGGTCTATTTTGTCATACAACCTGTAGTTCGTGAGGCATTTTATGGCAACGCAGCTGTTGCAGTTGACAAACCTTTTGCTGCCCTGACAGACTCATGTTTGATGAGTTTAACACAGGTACTTACACAATCATCAGGTTTTCGGTCTGCTGTTGTAAAAACCTGCTTGCACGCTGATCTGACCAGATTCCCAGTGTCGGCCTTCCTCGTACATTTTCCACCAGCCTGAAATGCTCAGACGGTTGGTAATGGGGCCTCCCACCAGCAGCTGGAGATTGGAAACAGGCACATCTCGGTGACATCATCCCCCGCACGGAGATGGGGCTGGAGCCCGTCTCCCTGCATCCCGGCAGGCGGACGCCGTCCGCTCCTGCCCAGCCGGTCCCGTGTGCTCACCCTGTGCCCTCAACCCTGCCTGGGAGCCATGCCGCAGCCACTGCCCGGCCCTCTCTGGTTCTTGGGAGGTGACCATCGCCTGCGTCAAAACACTCGTACGGGAAGCCGTCTCTCCGGTGTGGCCGCTCTTTCCTGTGGGAGTAGCCAAAATGCTCCCCTGGTGATGGCTGGGCTCGGACTCTTCTTGCGTCCCCTGTCCTGAAGCAGCCCCAGTCCCGCACCCTGCTGCGCTCTCCGAAGCCGCAGTCCAAAAACGTTTGGATGCGCTTGTTTCTCCCTAAGCGCTTTGCTGCCCACCGGGAGGCATCCCGCAAAGAAAAGGTTGAGGAGCAGGAGCGGGGGAGCGGGCTGAAGCTGCATTTTCCAGGAAAAAAAAAAAAAAAGGAAAAAAAAAAGAGTAGGGGAGGGACAGGGGGCTGAACCTGGCCTTCCTTCCCCTCCAAGCCTCCCTGGCAGCTGGAAAACAGTGTGGGGAGCGAAGACACAAGGCACAAAGGTCTGAACTGCCCCATTCCTTGAAATAGCTCCTCAGGGCTCTTGCTGCTCCCAAAAAAAGCCGCACGGTATTCCGCAGCTGGTGGGGCTGCAGCTGGGTGTAAGCACAGCTGTCCAGATGTTGCAGAGCCAGGTACAGATGTGCCTGTGCAGATGTTGCGGAGCCCAGCGCCTGCTGGAAGATGGCAGTGTGGGGGTGGCGGGGTCCCCCTGTCCCTGGGGAGGGCACCCTGGCCCCCACTTGTGCTCCTCCTGCCTTGTCCCCCACGGCAGGTGTGGGGGGGGTTGGGAGTGGGGCTGCCCCCAAAGCCCCACGCTGCCCGAGGAGGTGGCTGCGTGGCATCCACCACGTTTCTAGAATTCCTGCCCTCGCTGCCAGGTGAAGAGACCGCGTCAGGGCCCGGCGAGGGGCAGGCTGGCAGGGCGTCCTCCGCAGATGCGCTGGCTGATGGGTGTCTGGCAGTATGTTCCTTTGCAAACACCTGCGTAATTAAAGCCGCCTGTGATCGCCTGGTCTGGGTGGTAGCACGGAGGAGGAGGGCATGCAGCTGCGCCAGCTGCCCTCCAGCAGCTCTGTGCCGCCCGTGCCTCACTGGCACCCCTGGCCACCCCGACAGACCGGTGGCTTGCGGGGGACATGCTCCCCCGTGCTGCAAGCAGGTGACAGCCTGGGGTTGCCCCAGCGCCCTCCAGGTCCCGTTTCTTGCCTGTAATTAGTTTATTAGGAGAGTGAATGTCTTCAGGCAGCTGTTGGAGAGAGCGCTCTCTGTGTCGAGTGAACAGCTTACTGTAGAGTTGTGGGGAGAAGAAACATGTTCTTGGTGATTCATCAGGATGTGCCTACAAAAGTGGCCAGGAACATTCTTGGACGCTAAAACGAGACCACCCCTATCATTGCGCTGCTGGGGATGGGCCCTGCCGTGGTGTTGGTAGAGTCCTGCTTTCTGCTGGCTTGCTTATTTTCGGTCAATCCCACGGTCCCATCTGAGCTGGAAGGCTGGGAGGCCACGGAAAGGTCTTCCATGGAGACCTTTCATCGTCCCTTCCCGCAGCCTCACACCCCGAGACTTGGAAAACCCAGCACCCTCTCCAGCCTCCTCTCCAAGAACCAGCCACCAACAAAGCAGGTTCGACGTCTGGTCTGTGACCAGTGGCTCACTGGGGTTTTGGTCTGCAAAATAAATGGTTGGGCTCGGGGGATTTCCCAAGTGCTGACCCGAACTCGACCAAACACTGTTGCTGCAGAGGGAGTGACATTCCCACCGACCCCTGCCCTCTGTGGGAGCAGATTTTCCATGGTGTAACAAAAGGGGAACTTTTCCTGGATTTCTTTGTCGTGCAGTTCAGATCTTTCTAGACGTCCTTTGGGTGCATTTCTCCACGGAGGCCCAGGACACTTGCACAGAATGACAGTGAGGTTTGTGGTGGGGATTCAAACCCACTTCTCACTATTAACTCCACAGAGTGATAAGAGCCTGAATGGGATCACACCACTCACACGGCCAAACCGGTTTCGGAACACAAAAGGTGAGATGCAGGGAGTTGTCATTGACTCCATCTCCTTGGCAGACGCTCATTGATGCCTGTCTATGCAGAGGTAACGTGGGGGGAGCTGTGGAAATGGCTCAGCCAGCCTGGTCTCAACACCGCATTACAATAAGAACCGAAACCAGAACTGAAACCCGAATGCACCACTTTAACAAACAACGTGCCCTGAGTCACGGTCCCAGCACTATTCAGTGAGTGTGAGACCAGACATCACAAAATAAACATTGCTATCTAAGGGGCCATCAAACCACCGGAGATAACCATCCCAGATAGTG
>VXBH01002031.1:4560-15964 GCA_013400035.1 Rynchops niger | reverse complement strand
GCCCGGTACTGGTGAAATAAATGTTACAGCAACACAAAACCAGCTTTTTAAACTTCCCAGCAAGAATACATGAGCTGCCAGAGAGGGCACTGATCACAGACTTTCCAACCTGTTTGTCTGGGTCTGGTTACAGTGGAATGCTTCCATCAAATCAGAGTCCCTAGGGTAGTCCAGATGCGCACTTCCTGCATTTCCAAAAGTGGATAACCTGGAAGACAAAAGGCAACATCTCAAAGTACCTGATCACAGCTCTCTAAAAGCTCATCGGAGTCAGTCATCTTGCATATCTCAATGGCTGTTTCATAAAACATTATTGGTTTTTTTTGGCTTTATTTAATTAAAAATGCTAAATTGTCTGCATTAGTGTCACATTTACCAGGTTGTCGATTTATTTGTTACTACACTAATTAGATTCCATATGGTGATTTGCTATACTCATTACAGTTCTTTTTGAAATAAAGCAATATTCTAAAATAGCTCCCCCCTCTTCACCCTGAAAACCTCCAGTCCTTACCAATGGAGGCCAAGCATCATCATTTGATTTGAAAACATAGTTTCCAGTACCTGAAGTAGGGTTTATCCGGAGACATCGTGATCTGCAGAACTTCGCTGGTCATATCCAGTTCGGCAAATGCTTCTCGTAGCCCTTCCGACTGCAGGATAATCTTATTAACAACTTTTGTACTGCAGAAATCAAAGTCTAACATCTCATCAGGTTCCTGAGTGTTAATTTTGCACACTGTCACTACTCCTCCTTCTTCCAAGAACAGCATCAAGGGGTAACCATAACCACGGTAACACATCCTAAGGGCCGTTGTTGTTCCTGAAAAAGAGAAGGAAACACACATTCTTCTGGGAGCTAGCTTGTGCATCTGTTCCCTTCAGAAAATTCACATTTTGCTGGCATACGGGACACAGATCAATTTGCTTTAGCATGTTTGGTCCAGCCTCCAATGCACTAACGTAGCATCCTTAGTGCAGCCTCCTGGACGCCCTGTAAGTGCTAATGGTTACACAGCAAAATGAAATGACTCATACAGAGCCACCAGTTCAAATCCAACTCATGTCATGTACCAAACGGGGAACACCAGCTGTGACAATGAAGCTGGATATGCTACAAATAGTTCAGTGGAATTGGAAAATCCTTCACAGTCCCAAGCTGCTCTCTGGCTCACATCGTCCTTCTTCACTACTCTTCTTACTTGTGCAACCTAAACTGAAGTTAATGCAGCTTAGCTTGCATTGCGGCCACATCCTCCTCCTGCTAGGTAATCACAATCCCAATGTTTGGTTTCCCAAAAACAGAGTGCTGTTTACTACAGTTGATTTAGCCCTTTAGCTCAGAGTGACAACAGAAACGGCAGAGGAATGCGGAGTTCAACACACAGCTGCCCACAAAAAATTGGTCCTGGTATCACTCTACTTCACACGAGTATGTACTGCATCCCATATCACCCACACAGCCACGCTAACTTGTCGTTACTTTTGCTTGAGAAAATATTTTTTGAACAACCGTCAAGTAAAAAACCAAATTATAATTGATTTATAGGAAAAAAAATTCACTAAGACTTTTTTTTTTGTTGTTACAAAACAAGTGGGTTAATGCAATTCAAGATTTGTACACATAATTGTGAAGGCAGCTTCCCACACACCTCTGTTACTGAAAAGACTACAAACAGGATTAATAATACAGCCTACTTGATTTTTGTAATTCACACACTTGACAAGCAAAATATAAAGTGCTCTTACAGCACCTGAAGTGCTACCAATCCACCCAGTTCTTGTGAGACCTTAGGTAAGTGTCATTCCTCAGGACCTTATCTGCAAGCTGCAGGTGATACTCACAAAACAGGTGTAGCCTGAAGAAGGGAAGGAACAGAAGGTGCCACATAAACAGCACTGGAAGCTGGAGCACAGTGAACTGACGGTGCTACCTGGAACCCCTGCAGACTTCTTCAAGCCCAGTAAATCTCCACCAGAACATTTCCGAATTCATATATTCGTTTGTTAATGTTTCTGAGGTAGCCACATGTTCCAGGGTTGCACAAGCCACAGAAATATTGGAAAAGAGATCACATTTATCACCGAGTTGATACAAAATTTGTTAGCAAGACAAATTCCAAGCTATGTCTATACTGTCTCTCAGTGTGCTGATTTTTGCTACAGTTGGAAGCAATTACTCAGCCTGAGTCCCTTGCAAGCCCACTGTGGATCCCCTGCTGCCTTAAGATGTACTGACAGCTTTTCTGCTTTTTCAGCTCAAAGTGACAGCTGTGATAAGAGGCTGCCCCAGCTTGCCCAAGCAGTGGTCTTTTAACCCGATGCTACGTGCAGCCTGCCCTGCTGGCCACTTAAAAGCATGTGACGGCGTGAAGCAGCCTCCCTAGCAGAGGGAACCTTGGCGCTCTCTACATCCACACTGACTACCGTGAACGGGCTGCAGAGGAACTATTCTGCCAGCTGTGCCCAGGTTTTCCCCCTAAGTGAAGGGCACTTGGGAACAAGTCAGCATTTGTGTGATGCGGATGATCCGGGCCCTGGACTGAAAACAGATCAACGGGAAGGCAGTCACAGCATGTGTCAGTGGTAGGGTACAGCACTGGCCTCAGAGTCAGAACTCCAGCCTAAACATCACACAACTTGCCAAAGATTCCTGAACAAAAATACTTGACATGTTTTCTTACCGAGATTACAGAGATTATTTGAGATCTTCAGCCCCAAACCAGAGTGAGGGTGCAAGCTGGGGCTGTTCATTGGACCTCATGCCACTAAAGGGTTCTCTCCCAAAACAAGCGGTTCTTTTGTGCCTTACATAGATCCAGGAAACAATATCTTCACAGGAAGACTCTTCTGCTTCTCAGTTACCCCAACAGCATCACACAGACATATACCTTTATTCCGCCTTCCAAACTGAATTGGGCTCTTTTAGCCTCTCCTGCTGCAGCAGTCCCTGACACACTGGCTAGGTCACATCCATCAGCTCCTTTCTTCTCTCCATCGACTGTTACCACGGCACACACTTGTATTAGTTTCAGTAAACAGGATGGGTCCTGCTTAACCGTGATAGCTGCCGTGCTCAGAAGGACGTAAGGGGAGGAAGTCAGATGTTTTTACCAAGACTGGAAATCTCCCTGTAGCTACGTACAGGTTTCACTATGTGATTACACATGATACACGTACACTGTCAAGGTAACTATGCACCATACCTGGCAAAGAACTGGTACCAAAAATGGTCAAGCAGTCAAGAAGAACAGACAAATTGATCCGGAATGTCACCGATTCCTCCTGAACAGCAAATTCCTGAAAAATTTCTGCCTGTAAGAAAAAGGAAAGAGATTAAGAGAGAGGAGTTTCTGCAATTATTTTACAGTTTACACTTAACTTCCTCAAATTCGGTGCTTTCACTTTCAGAGATCGGTGCAATACAAAGTAATTTCTACATGTAACGATATCAATTAAAGAAAAAAGGGGTCTTCATCCTCAAAACTAGTTAAATAAAATCAGGTCACAGTTGAAACAAAGTAGCATGGCATTAACATGAAAACCTAAACACTTATCTTTTATCATTTAAAAACAAGCCACAAATGTTAAAGCCTAAAGCTGCCTTTGGTTCTGGGCCCCACCACTTAAGAAGGATGTGAAGAGACCTGAATGCGTCCAGAGGAGGGCAACAAAGGCGGTGAGAGGGCTGGAAGGAATGTCCTGTGCGGAGCGGCTGAGGACTTCAGGCTTGTCTAATTTGGAGAAAAGGAGGCTGAGGGGCAACCTCATTGCTCTCTACAGCTCCCTGAGGAGGGGACACGGAGAGGGAGGTGCTGAGCTCTTCACCCTGGGACCCAGTGACAAGACACATGGGAATGTCTCAAGGCTGTGTCAGGGGAGGTTTAGACTGGACATTAGGAAGCATTTCTTTACCGAGAGGGTGGTCACACACTGGGACAGGCTTCCTACAGAGCTGGTCGATGCCCCAAGGCTGTCAGTGTTTCAGAGGCATTTGGACAATGCCCTTAACAACATGCTTTAACTTTTGGTCAGCCCTGAAGTGGTCAGGCAGTTGGACTAGGTGGTCATTGTAGGTCCCTTCCAACTGGAACTACTCTACACTATTCTTAACAGCTCAATACTCTCAAAGGAACCTCTCTGGTCACTGTTCGCCTGCTCCTGCCTGCTCTTTAACTTCAACTTGCACATGCTGGCCACTTCATAAGTCACTCCAATAGCAGAAAGCTACCAAACAAATACAGAACTAGTGTAAAGAAGGACTGAGGAGCAAGAAGCAGGAGAAAGCAAGGGGAGATGCAAGAACAGGCAGACTCAGGCTACTCCCCTTTCACACAGAGCTCAGGCTGAAGTTTCACAGAAAGCACATAAACAGACTCTAAAGGATAAAAGAAAGGTAAAGTTGGGTTTGTGTTACTACCATAAAATAGTCCTCACCTCTTCCAGCTATATCCCCAGCATCCTACATGCTTTCAAAAATGGGAACCAGCATGATGCCTGTTCTTAAGAACAAAGCATTTACAAGTCAGATATACACTAAATAAAAACAAACAAAAAACCACTCACACTCAGAAACTAAACCATTGTTAAAAGAAGAAAAAATTAAAAGCGCACCTTAAAAAGAAGCAAAGGCAGCAGTCACAGCTGCAAAAGTAGGGAAGTGAGCAAGGCTGCTTTTGATCTTATACTAAATCCAAGTTAAGAAAAAATAACTTAGATTGCTATTTAAAGCTCTCTGTTTGGACAGTGCAGTGTAGCTGAGATCCTGTCTATGCGTAACCTCCCAAGCACCATTTCTGGATAAAGGTCTGCACTGGCTGAATGAGAGAGCAGAAGGGGCAGGCCACCGCTCCAGTCCTGTGACACAGCACACACTCCTGCCCTGCAGTTGTAAGTGCTTGGCTTACCCAGCTGATACACTGCAGATGAGCGCCTCTGAATTGTTACTCTCTTCCAGGGTTGACTTAAACCTACTTATTTGGCCTTGGGATGAAGCATAATAGAAATACTGAAAGACAGACCATTCATGAGCTTGCTCAAGCATCTAAGAATGGTACGGTTGGAAGGAGCAGTGGGATGAGCAGGTGCCAACACATTAAGCAAGGGAGCAAGCTCATCACGCCAGCAGGCGTGCGTGAACAAACCAGGGGCTGAGCTTGGCCTTTCGGCAGCGCGGAAATCTCATAAACGACCACAGCCTCATCACAGCCCTTCCTTCGCCCCAGCTCTCCCGGCTATGCTGCCGTTTCACTGCAGCTTCCCCTCCTCCGCGGGTACACTTGCTGCACAACTCCTGCACCAGGTGCCTCTCTTAACAGCGGCACCAGCCCCTTCTGACGGCTGAGGCCGGGGACAGGCTGCCCCGGCGCCCAGGCGGGGAGCGCGGCCCGCACCTGGATGAAGGCGTTGGCCTGGATGCATTTGGCGTCCTCCACCGTCACCCGGAGGCCGTTGGCGGTGGCGAAGCAGGTGGCGTGGTCCTGGAAGTGGACGGCCCTGAGGAGGCTGGAGAGGTGGCGGGCGTTGTCCAGGCTGGCAGACAGCAGGTAGGGCTGCCCGCTCGCGGGCGGCGGGGCGGACAGCGGCATGGCGGCCGCTCCCGGCGCTTCCGGGAAGAGAGCGGAAGTGAAGGCGGCCGGAAGTGAAGGCGGCCGGAAGTGAAGGCGGCCGGAAGTGCCGGTGGCTGCGAGCACAGCGTGGTGCGAGCGGCATGGTGGCGACTAAGAGGAAGCCTGACGGCCCGGCTGGGCGGCCGAAGAAGCGAGCGAAGAGAGCCCCGAGCGTGGCCGAGCCGGATGCTAAGCCGGGCCCGGAGGGAGCGGGACAGGGGGAGTACAGCATCCCGCCGCCGGTCTCACAGGTACCTCCCGGCCCTGCTGCCCTGGGCGGAGCGGGCCGCGCCGGGCCGGGTGTCCCCGCTCGGCTCCTTGCCCGGGCCAGGCCTTCGCCCGTGGGAAGGGCACTTCGTCTCCCTGCCCCGGCCGGGCCTTCGGGAGGTGTTCCGCCTCCTTGGCTGGGGTAGCGGGATGTCTGGGGGAACCTAGCTGCTAAGCGAGGATAGAGAAGCTTATTCGTAAATTTTTTTTTTTTAGTAATCCCCGCAAAAATATAAGTAACGTGCGATGGTATGTTATTTCTATGAAAATATACGACGAGAGGTATTCTGGTCAGTGTAAATAAATTGTATTATTTTAATTTCTGAAGTGTTTTAGAGGGTTGGGTAATTCTGTTGTATAGAAAGGTTACATGGAAATTATGCGCTTTCATTTAGGAGTCATCCTGATAAGGCTTCAATCATTGCCTTGTATTTTCCTTAAAAGAAAAACAAAAAGTAGCACGTTCAAGTCTGAGATTTCATGTGTAGGAAAAGCTAAATTGTGCTCTGAGGCTGTAGCTCACCTCATTCTGCAGGGATGAGCTTTGGTAAATAAGTAATTAATACGCTTTTCTTAATACTTGCGTGTTTTGTACAAGTGAAAGGCTTTATGTTGGAACATACTGAAGCAGGATGGATGGCAGTTCTTCACATGAAAACATCTGCCCCCATGTTCTGTGGGGAAGTTGCAGTCTTCTGAAGAGTGCGTTCTGAAGAGCGATTCTCTGTGGATGGGCAGATGATGTTAATAAGAGATGTTCTTACTGTGTTTTCCTGTAATTACAGTGCAAATGTTTATTGTTAGTGTGTTGTAGTAGTTTTAAGGCTAGAAACTTCGTGCTTAACTTTTGTGTCTTTTTCCTAGGGTAAATGGAAAAACAAGGAGCGAGTGCTTATTTTCTCTTCTCGTGGAATTAATTTCAGGACAAGGCACCTAATGCAAGACTTAAGGACATTGATGCCTCACTCTAAAGCAGGTAAGGTTAGGCATCATCCCTAACTCAAATTTTCAAAATAGCTTGAAACCAAGAAGTTAAAACAGTCTGTTCTTTTTAAAAATGTGGTTCATAACTGTTTTGATTAAACTTTTATTTTAAACAAACAAACACCAAACCCCTTTTGAGCCAAGAAATACAGTGGCTGTTGTTGTATCTTAATATTTTTCTGAGAAATTACTCCTATGGTCTCAGTCCTGTAAGTGCACAGATACTTTTGTTGCCCTCTTTATTTATTGCATAACATGGCTGAAACAACTTGATAGTTATTTTTCATTTATAAGCAGTGACCTTTTTCCAAAAGGACTGACTGTTAAAAGAACGTCTTGTGTTAAATTGGTTTTCCAGCCCTCTAAACATCATTCTTGTCTTCCAGATACTAAAATGGACCGTAAAGACCAGTTGTTCGTAATTAATGAGGTAATCTATGTTTTAAGTGGTGCTTCTTTTTTATTTTCTCTGGAAATACAATATGCTTATGTTGAAACAGGAAGTTAACTTTTGATTAATAAAACCAAAATTAAACCTTTAATTAAACATGGACTTTTGTCTTGAAGAAATAAAACGCAATGTGCCTTTCTATACAGGTGAAAGGTGTGCTACAGTTTATACTTGAAGAAAGAAGGGAACACATATGTAGTGAGGCAAACAATGTAGTAGGACACTGGTAATTCTTCACATATAACCTAATGTCACGTCTCCTGCTCTAATGTTTATATCCTGGAGAGCTTATTGGATTGCCTGTAGCTTTAGTGAAGTTATTATTCCTGTAATAAATACATGAGATTTTTCAAAAAAACAAGTGCTTCTACTTAAGTTGGGGGATCAGTGGGTGTAATTTATTAAAACGAGACCTTTTGCTTTTGAACTTAGATATTGGAGAGGGAAACAGAGAATAATGCAAAAAGTTTTTGAAAATGTCTTCAGAATTTTGTAAACAGCTAATTTGATGTGTCTTGTTTAGGCATGTGAAATGAAAAACTGCAATAAGTGCATCTTTTTTGAAGCCAAAAAGAAACAGGATCTTTATATGTGGTAAGGGAATGTTACATTTTCTTACACTTGTATATCTAGCTGGGGATGCTTCTGTTCTACCTAAAGTTTCTTGCTGTAATAGCGAAAATGCATGAAATTGTGTTGCTTAGTTAAGTCTGTATTAATCTCGCACTTGTATGGGTAGTGCAAGTTTACAATGCGTGAACAGCTTTTGTAGACTGTCTACAGAAGCACTGTACAAAATTGTTTAGAAAGTAATTATTTATAAGTACTTTAAAGGAGCTTAATGCTATAAAAGTGAAATTACTACAATACCGAAATAACTGGTTGGAGTACACTGTAGAAATCCATCACACCTGCTGGCTGCTGTTAATGGTTTTCTTTTCTCTCCTCCCCACTAAATGCCCTCTGCAGGCTTTCAAATACACCACAGGGACCATCAGCTAAATTTTTAGTGCAGAACGGTAAGTTGGTGGACGTTACTGTGTTTGGACTCTTGCTTTCTTGTCTATACGGTTTTCTGTAAGTACTAAAATGATCTTTTTAAAAAAATCACTGTAGTTCACACACTGGCTGAATTGAAGATGACAGGAAACTGCCTACGGGGCTCACGGCCCCTTTTGTCTTTTGATCCAGTAAGTATGGGGGGTTTTTGTTGATTATGCTTTTGTTTTCTTTACATGACTATTGCATTTAGCTTTGTATGTAAAATTACGTTTTTTTGTTTGTAGATGTTCGACAAGGAGCCACACTATGCCCTGCTAAAAGAGTTGTTTATTCAGGTCAGTCTCCAGTTCTGCTGTCCAGCATTTCTTCCTCGTTGGAAATGTTTTCTGGCAACATATTTAAAAATCTCAGGTTTTTTTTTGAAGTAGTAGTTTTACACTTCTGAACTTAAAAAAAAATCTTCAAAGAATTAGGGTCATGTGTTCTGCGTTTTGAAGTGTAACTTGGGATTGGGATCTTAGTAAATTAAAATGAATTTAAAATGAGCCATTTATGTTTGGTGTCTTACAGTTACAGATACTTAGAAATACTGACTTTTTTTTGCAGATATTTAGTACACCACGGTATCACCCCAAAAGCCAGCCTTTTGTAGATCATGTTTTCACCTTCACCATTACAGATGAGAGGATCTGGTTTCGGAATTACCAGGTTGGTGGTTTCTTTTAGCTCTTCAAGAGGAGCTCTGTAGAGTAATTTTGTATCAAATACATTAATTACAAAAAACCAGGAGGAATGGTTGTTATTATTAGGGTATGCCAACACCTAGTGCTTGCACAAAGTAATTTCAGTGATGGGCCTGGACTGTCGTGGTTTAAACCCAGTCAGCAGATAGGACCATGCAGCCGCTCACTCTCTGCCCTTGGTTGGGATTGAAGAGAGAGTTGGAGGACTGAAAGGGAGAAAACTTGTGGGCTGAGATAAAAACAGTTTAATAGGTAAAGCAAAAGCTGTGCACACAAGCAAAGCAAAACAAGGAATTCATTCGCTACTTCCCATCGTCAGGCAGGTGTTCAGCCATCTCCAGGAAAGCAGGGCTCCGTCACATGTGATGTTTACTTGGGAAGACAAACGCCATCGCTCCCCATTGCCCCCCCTTTCCTCCTTCTTCCCCAGCTTTATATACAGAGCATGACATCATATGGTATGGAATATCCCTTTGGTCAGCTGGGGTCAGCTCTCCCAGCCGTGTTCCCTCCCAGTTTTTTGTGCCCCCCACCTTGCTCATTGGCGGGGTGGTGCAAGGAGCAGAAAAGGCTGTGACTAAAATTACTTACTTTCTCCCATGTCTCTGGAGAGAGCTGGTTTAAGTTCCGTGTGCTTCAGCTGACCCTCTGTTAGTTGTGATTCTGTGATGGTTGTCTTGGTAACAGGAAGTAGTAGCAAAAGCCTAAGCTTCACCTGTCTTTCAACCTTACTTGGTCTAAAGGAGGCATTTACAGATACCTCGTACTCTCTTAAGTGCGTGCTTGAACCCAAAAGAAGTACGATATGTATAGAGTTACGTTTGTACAATTCCGGCTTATCAGCTTTAGTGGCATTGTATCTGGGATTTAAATTCAGTTGTATATCACTGCATGCAAGGTGCCTACGAGGTCGTATGCTTTGATTCAGTCTGTGAGAGATTAACCTTTTTATTGCAGATAATAGAAGAAGATGCATCTCTAGTAGAAATTGGGCCTCGTTTTGTCCTCAACCTCATAAAAATCTTCCAAGGTAGCTTTGGAGGAGCAACTCTGTATGAAAATCCCCATTACCGGTCCCCAAATATGGTAAGGAGCTTTATCTTCTCTTTGATTTAGCATCTAATTTTGAAGACTGGTCTTGCAAGCTGTCTGTCCGGGAGAACATGCATGTCTGTCCCTAGAACCTTTTGTAGGAAAGAGTGCCCTAACTGATTACAACTAAGGAACAAAGCAAATGTGTGAAAAATTGAATGAAGGCAATATTCATGTAACTGCAACGATGGCATTATGCTGAGGATTTTGGCAGTTAAGCAGAGAAATTACCACTTGTTTCTTTAATACCTGATTTCTTCCATCTTGCGTATTTGAAACCTGATGTAATTTAAATTCTTATTTTTTATAGCATCGGCGGCTATTAAGATTGTCAGTGGCGGCTAAGTTCAGAGAGAAACAGCAAGTGAAGGAAGTCCAAAAGATTAAGAAAAAAGGCAGTAAGGTCCTTATTGGAGAAGATCCCACTGAAGTGGTCTTTGAAACTCCAGCTGAAGAAAAGCCAGTGGAAGTACAGCTTGTGAAACCAGAGTCAAAGCCAATTGTTAAAGATAAAAAGAAGCCACGCAAAATTCAGAGGAAGAAGCAAAAAAAGCTTTTCAGAAGTGAAGCATCAGCATCAATGTTACAAGTGAAGAAACTAAGCAGACCCTAAAGTCATGTCAGTCTGGTAGAGGTCTGCCTAGCTATATTTTGTAGCTATATTGACGTCATATTGTAAATACTTGTTTTTACAGGCAAAAGTAACCGGGCTTCATTTTTAAGTAAACAAAATACCAATTTCTTTATTACAATTGAGTTTGCACTCTTTTATTGTCTTCCTATCTTTGGTTTGTGTAGTCTAATAAAATGAAACATGAAGTATGACGATGATCATCAAGTCTGACTCCTTGTGCCTCACAGGACCACCTGAAACCAAACCACATCACTAAGAGCACTGAACTCTGACAGGCTTGGGGCCGTGACCGCTTCCCGAGGTAGCCTGTTCCAGGGACCAACCACCCTCTCCTCATGTCCAACCTGAACTTTCCCTGGCACAGCTCCATTCCATGCCCTCGTGTCCTNCCCCCGCCGCCTGCTGGCTCCGCCCGGCGCGGGGCGGGGGCAGCCCGGGCGCCTCATGGCTGCGCCGCTGCCGGCGGCTCCGCCTCTACCCGCTGCCTCGGCCGGGCCGCCGGCCGGCCGGCGCTTCCCCCCAGGCAGAGCCGCCGTCCCGCCGCCATGAAGTGTCACTACGAGGTGCTGGGGGTGAAGCGCGACGCCGCCGAGGAGGAGCTGAAGCGGGCCTACCGCCGGCT
>VXBH01002030.1:419215-511042 GCA_013400035.1 Rynchops niger | reverse complement strand
TTCCCTGCAACTGGAGGGATAGACGAAAACACAACTTGTGCTCCCGATCCCTTGCCCAGGTGTCCCAGGGTCTTGAAATCTTTCTTCATTGCCCTTAGACTTCTTGTTACCTCATCACTGCCTACCTGAAAGAGCAAAAGTGGGTAGTAGTCTGAGGGCCGTACCAGGGAAGGAAGCATTCTCTTCATGTCCTTGACCCGGGCCCCAGGGAGGCAGCAGACCTCCCTATGTACCAGGTCTGATAGTAGTCCAATATTGAAAATAACACACCTTTCATCTTACATTCAGATTTGCTATGTGTTCTGAGTAGCCACTGATCTCAAGGAGGGATTTTTCTTTATAATTATTCAGGCTCTAATGGAAACTCTTTACACAGATTATATCATGCTCATGCTCTTACATAGGTAGAATTGAAACTTAGGAAATGGAGGAAAGACTGTATGGCATATACCGAAACAGTGTTAGAGGTGAGTGTATGAGAGGTAGTTAATGTACTTCATCGGTCAGGATAATAAACTCTCAAAGACTCAGTGAGGTGTGACGCATTCTACACGGTGTCTGCTCCAATAAGAGTTCAATGTAAAACAGGGTACATGGAGTCTCAGTTGTGCAAGGTGCTTATCTAACCTAGAAATGCCTGTGATCAAATGAGTGCCCTGATTTGAAGTCTTGTTACGTAGTGACTATGTGTTATCTGGGGTCAGGGTGACAGAATGTATTTAAAGCCTAGAATAAAAGCTTCCATGTTTGTAACAGTCTGGACAGCTTGGACAACCTACTAGCTCAAAGGGATTTTTGGAAAACAACATGTTTAGAAATGCCTCTTTCTTCCCTCTGGATATCAATGACGTGCACTGATACAGACCTACTGATCTTGGAAAAGTATCCAAAATCCTCCCTAAAAAAGATTTCAGTGGTAAAAATTATATTATTGCTGTCTTGATAAACTCAGCAACCTGGTGCTATCGCTATTTCTTACTAGTTTGGTGTGAACAGCATAACTGGAAAAAATCTCATATACTAACTGGCAAGTGATAAAGCCATTAAAAGCCAAGCAATAAGCAACAATATATTTGAAGGCTGACATCTTCTTCACTTGTCAAGTAATGCAAATGTAGCGGTTGGTAGATTATTCTATTTACAAAGAAACAGAACAGCAGTGGAAGATTAATTATTGAGGTCATCATCCTTTGATCCTGATCAGAAGCTGAAGAATATTGTGCTTTTTGAAGTTACTAGGGATTACTAGCTGTTACTAGATTTATTACTAGGGGTAGCATAAGGTAAGTAAGGAAGCTGAATTCTTCATCCTATCATTTGTTCTAAGGTATTTAAGAACTCATTCCATTGTGGAACTATAAAATAGGCAGTCTGCACTGGCTGACCTTAGGACTTTAATAGGTAGAACAGAGCGGATGAACAGAAACTGTCTCAAAGAAAGTGCCTTATTTCTCTCTGCTGCCTTCTGCAACGCATAAGGAACAGCACAGGAACAACCATCGGGAGCCTGGGCAGGTACTGGTGAGAAGTGTACGATAATCCTGAAAAAGCACAATGAAAATTCTTAGTCACAGTCAACAACAGCTGCACAAGGGGGCACCCTCCTAGGAGGGTGCCCCCGCCGTGGGACCCTATCACTGCTCTTTTCTGCTAACCCCTAGGGAGAGTTTTCCTTTTTCCTTTTTTTTCTCTCCTTTTTTTGTTTTTATTTTCCCCAGAAGTAACTTTCACCATTGGAGCCATTGCCTGTTGACAGTTAGGGTCCTTGAGTTATGGGTCTTGCTAATAAAGCTTTGTGTATGTAAACCGGTTTCAACATCCTTTGTGCAACAGTGTGCATCTTGGTACTTCCCCATGTGAGCTGCCCAAAGCAATTACTGTAGATCAGGAGGAGTTTTTTAAACAAATGTTATGCATTTGCCCCAGACCACACATGTTTAACTTAGAGATAAGATTGTTACTAGATAAGAAGACTTAGCAATTGGTTTAAAACTGTGATAAGAATTAATCATAGCGTCATATAATCATTTAGGTTGGAAAGGACCTTTAAAGTCATTGAGTGCAACTATTAACCTAGGACTGCCAAGTCCACCACTAAACCTTGTTTCTAAGCACCACATCTACATGTCTTTTAAATATCTGTAGGGATGGTCATTCAACCACTTCTCTGGGCAGCCTGTTCCAATGCTTGACAACCCTTTCAGTGAAGAAATTTTTCCAATCTAAACTTCCCCTTGTGCAACTTAAGGCCATTTCCTCTTGTCCTATCGCTTGTTACTTGGGAGAAGAGAAGAGACTGACCCCACCTTGCTACAACCTCCTTTCAGGTAACCGTAGAGAGCGATAAGGTCTCCCCTCAGCCTCCTTTTCTCCAGGCTAAACAACCTCAGTTCCCTCAGCTGCTCCTCATAAGACTTATTCTCTTGACCCTTCACCATCTTTGTTGCTCTTCTTTGGACATGCTCCAGCACCTCAGTGTCTCTTTGATCAGCAGGTCAGAAAGACCTTCCAAAGATTAAATCTGTCCAAGATGAAACATGAGCTTCTGTGCAAATGGCTGATGAACCCTGAGACATTGATGATGAATGAGACTATCACAGTGTAAACTGAAGAGTGCTTAACTTCCATTGACATATTAGATGTGCGATTTTTAATAACAGGAATGATCATCACTCCGGGGAACTAAAGGGATTCAGAATAGACTGTATAATCAGTCAAGTCCAGATACCTGTTTTTTTTTGGTGATAGGATGTGCTCCAGTGCAGGCTTTGGAATGAAATATAAAACAACTCTTGAGAACCTGTTAGTGTATAGTGCCATTGCTCACACGGCTCCTAAGCACAGAGCTGAGACACAGAAAGAGGAAGGATGTCTTCTGAAAAGACACTTCAGGGACACTGGAGGTTTATTTGATGGTATGTAACCTGCCAGCCAAATCTTTTAAGCTGTTAGGAGCAAATAGGCAGCAAAAGAGTACCAGTATGAGCGAAGATACAGCCTTTCAGTTCAACTACAGCAAGCCTGGTACACTACATGGTTTGTGTGGCATAACTGCTAATATTATTTACACTATGTTGTCCTGTTCATTCTCAGCTGCGAGTGACTTGTGATAATAAAGCAAGAAATAGTGTATTATCACATGTCTACATGATGCTTTACAGGGAATTATAACTGTTTTCCTGTAATCAGAGTTGATCGTAGGGAAAAATTTGCAGAAGCAAAGGGCCTAGCACAGCTGTGGGAAGTGCAACACTGAAGGCAAAGTTCCTTGCACAAGAAATGAAGGGCCTGGGTCCTCAAATCAGACCAAGGGAAGGTTCATGCCTGTGTCAAAGAAGAAAAGAAACAGACAGGGAGAACAGCATGATACAAAAAGCAGACAGGGAGACTCTCCAGGGGAGAGATAGAAAGAGTGTGTGAAACTGTTATTTGCTAACTCCCTCATTAATGCTTATGACTAATTATGGCAATTAGCAATAAATACACAGTGCCATATCTGCTAAGCAGTTATTTCACCACAAAATACAAGTGCTGTTGTATGTATTTTCTTCCAATTCTTGGCCAGGATTAGCTAATCAGAGCAAGAAACTGTTGATCGTGTCTAAGGAAGGGGAACTCTACTCTCCGTGGCAGCATTGAAGTAATGACATGAATTTGTGTTACTAAATTATTACTTTGTACTAATTTATTCTTGGGTCACTTTAGGGGAAATGGGGAACACTGAGAATAGAGCAGTGTTAAGTTGATGAATGAGTAATCAGCTGAATCATCACAAATGAGGAAGGGAGTTCATTAATCCAACTGTGAAAGGATTTTGGCTCTTTATTTTTGATAATGAATTCTGTGGTCCTTAGCAGAGAAGTAGAAGAAAGCTTTCTAGCTTTTGCTTTAATCTACTTTGTTCTGTTAGTGCTTCCACTGGAAAATCTTTTTATGTTGTAAAGATTTTAGAAAAATCCTGTGTGGGAGAAATGACTGTGAAGATGGTGAATTTTTGGTAATGAGGCATCCCATAGGAACTGTGCTGTACGTGTCAGCCTTGTGCAGAAGTCTTAAACACCCTAAAGCACCTATTTCTTTGCAACATAAGGTTAACAAATATGCTAGGTAAGGCATTCTTTGGATGTGTCAGCCAGAGGCCAGACAACGCCAGAAACAGCAGTAGGCACTAAAACTTGTGCAAGAAGTAGAATTCAGCTTATGATGACAACATCTACATTTAGGCACTCTGGGGGTTATTTAGGCAATGTCTTTTGAGATGTCTTAGGCAATCTTTCCTGTCCTCTAGATGCTGCTCAGGGAGGGTATCAGTCCTCCATAATCCTTGTGAAATATCCAGGCATCCCCTGTGGATGCCATGTGTATTCCTGGGCATTCAAAAGGCACTTGACACCAACTTGCGAGCAACCGAATCAAACTCTAAATAGGTCTAGGCTTGTTAGAGCTCCCTCTATAGCCAGGGGACAGAAAAAGGCTTCACATTGACCAGGAAGGAAGCCTAAAAGACAGTGCTGTTGAATTTGGAGAGGAACTGTGGGAATAGGAGTGAGATATTGGCCAGTTCTGTATGCATATTTATTTGCGGCATTTTGAATTGGTCCTGAAATTTAAAATAAAATAATTTGCTCCAATCTCCAAACACAAACGGGTCAATTTGTAAATACACACTGACTTTAGACTTAATACCAGAGACAGTGTTTCAGAAATTTAGAGTAAATTGAGACAGATAATTGTAAAGAAAAAAAACCAGTTGGTTATCAGAAGTAACAAAGATAAAAACTTTGATGTACGTCAGGATGTATACATGTCAAGAGATGATGAAACCGAAAGAATCATTCCATATAAGTGTCAAATCAAAGAAGCGTATGACTGTGTCAAAAAAAGACTGCAAGCTTTTCAACTGAGTTTAGAAAAGTCAGAGGAGTATCTGTGAACACATATCACAAAGGCAAGTAAACAAAAAACATTCCCCAGTTAAAAGGGAATTTTGGAGAGAGAGGAAAGCCTCTTTCTCACTCAACAGAATTGTAATCTTTGAAGATAAGAGAAACTGAGGGCAGAAACGCAGGAAAAAGGAAAGAGAATTTATATGTTTGAACAGACTTTTATTGTCTTTATGCAGGTAGGCGAGTTAAAATTTTTACATATCTACGATATCAAAGTTTACCATTTTATGAAACTTATCTAAGCTTTCAGTTATGGAAAATCAGAAGATTTAGCCCTTTTGATGGGAAGCTTTGAACATAAAAACTGCATTTGACAGTCTGGCTATGCTTGGAGTCAAAAAGCCTAGGAAAAAACCCAAATCAAGCCTTGATCCTTTGAACAAAACCCAAAATAGGATACTGATAACAAATAGGTACCTACATGGAGTAATCTAGTTGAACACAAATCATCCATTTCCTCTGTCAATAACCAAAGGCTGACCTTGTTCCAAATACCTGTCAGCAAACAGGATGCAAAGAAAGATAGGGAAAGAACTAGCAAACTTAAAAACTTCTTCCTAACATGTTTTCGGTTTTTTTTTTTTTTTAGTACTTTCAGTCCTGCTAGAAACTTGCTAGCAATAACCCATGAATGACAAATAGAAAAAAGGTGATCCTCAGTTCCAGATGGTGATACTGAGACTTCTGCCACAGCTGGGAAGCTCCATGGCAAACAAGTTTTGAATTCATGTTGAAGATGAGAAACGAAGAAACCAAACTGCAGGGAAACATGCAGGCACTAGGCAACGCTTCAGACTCTCTGGAAGTTGAAATGGTTACCTTGTTCATAAGAAGCATTCCTCTGCTATGAGAAGGATTGTGAACTTTCATGGAGGTAACACAACAGTGGTGGTGTTAGATAGCATGTTCATTCGATGTGCTTACTGCTTGCTGCAGATGTAGCTGGGCAGCGGGAAGGAGACCCCTGCTTGCCTTGTCCTGGGTGCTGCTCTCTGCATCAGATGAAGCTCCTGGGAGGCGGAGATTTCTCTTGGAGTATCTAGGCATTCACATCTGGAGCAGAAGATGGGACAGTCAGTGTGAGAGCATGAGGGAGCCAGCAGGCAGGAGTCTGCAGTGTTCAGACACTGGAAGTTTTCTGAGAGGCCTAGGGAACAAATGCACGTCTTGGAGGTGATGGGAAGAAGACCTTCCATGTGGACCCCATGCAGGCTGCCCAGTATTTGTTGTAACCCAGAGCGCCAGGAGAAAGCTGTTGGCCTGAGAGAAGACTGGTGAAAAGGACTTGCATGCCAAAGGGCAGTTTTGTTTTCTAACCTTTTATTTTAATCTGTCTCATCTGTTGGAGTTGACTCATTCTGATGTCAAAAATTACTGGGTTTTTGGTCTTTGTTTTCAGAAATCTTGGCTTTATAGATCTAAACCTTTGCTATTCTTGGCACTCTCCCTGTAAGTGCAGACAGATGCACCTCAAAGTAGTGGCTGGCTCGCGAGCCTTTCAGAGTCAGCAAGGCCTGGATACATCCCACTGAGCATTAGGCATAAAGCTGAAGTAATTAAGGGAAGGAATAACCTTTCCTAACTGCATTTTGCTGAAAAAGTGTATGTTTAGTGGAAACTATTCCCTAGGAATGATTTGCCAGGCACATGAGAGGCTGGATGGAGGGCCAGAGCAGGGCAGGCCTGTCATTCCCGCTGACCACCCCGGCACCTTGTATACCGTTAGTTAAATTCCTGGCACCTGAGCAGGTGAATCTGTCTCCAAGAGGTCAGATCTTCTCTGGAGATATTCAAAACCCACCTGGATGTGTTACTGTCCAACCTGCTCAAGGTGAACCTGCTTTGGCAGGGGGGTTGGACAAGATGATCTCCAAAGGTCCCTTCCAACCCCTACCATTCTGCGATTCTGTGAAATTAAAATGCCTTGCTTAAAGTACACAAGCTTATGGCAGGCTGGAAAAGAAGGTGGTCGGTGATAAGATTTTTCTTATTGTGAATTGTATTAAATTGGTGCAACAAGATGAATCCTTTGTTAGGATTACTGGATCCAGGACACTGGCTATCATCCAGCATCCTGTATTTCTGCTACACGGATCAGGTACCTCTAATAAAGAACGATCTCTGTGAATGCCAGCTAACAGTGCAATGTTCTTTTTTTACAGCAGATAGAAGGCTGTTTATAATGGAAGGGAAACATTTCAGATATTAATAAGGGTGTAATATTCTCCTCATCCCTCATTCGAAAATTATTGCTAAGGAACAGGACAAAAGAGCTGAATGTGTGGAGTTCTATGTGCGAGGGCAAGAATCCTGGGCTCCTCCCAGCAGTTTTTGGAGGCTGAGTTTCCTATACAAACACCATCTAAAGGAAAGAAGGATGGACTGGTAGCAGAGAACCCCATAAATGAGTCTCTTGGAAAAATGCTTGCTGTTGCTCTTTGTAAAGAGGGGAGAACTTGCTAGCTAATCTTAAGAACTACTTTTTGGACAATGTGCAATAGTAGGCTGGAGCTTGTCTTGGTTTTTGGAAGTGAGGTCAGCCTTTTAAGAAAGAAGGGGAGAGAGAGAGTCTCAGGCTGGAAGTGGCTGCTTCTAAACAGGTTGATGTATGAAGCAGGCAGTGCCATTTACTTTTTGTCCAATAATTGTGGGGCACTCTGGGCCATGATTTTCTGAGCCATTCGTGTACTACTTGATATAAATGTTAAAGATCACAGACAATGCTGAGAATGAGGCAGACACATTTTGTGTGGTTGCCTCAAGTCAAATCTAAGAGAAGATTAGACTTAATTTTCATCAGATCTCAGTAATACATATTTTTCATACCTCTGCCTACTTATACTTATTTTCTTATATAGCATTTACAAGTATGTCTCTATATAGACATCTATATATACCATAGACTGATGCATATTATTGTATATATTAGATTGCTATTAAGAGTTTTCTTCCATTAATCACTATTCTGTTGTTTTTAGAGCTGAAGAATAAAAATGAAATGTATTTCTGCCAAACACTAACTAAAATAGTATCAGGTCAGTCATAAAAAGTGTTCCTTTGGTGAAAAAATACAGATTTTGCAGACTTGTGACTTCAGCAAAGAAAGTTAGGTTAGTGTCTGGTGGGTGAGAAGAACAGAGCTTTGCATCGTCCCCAGAAATCAAAACCAGCTGTGAGCCTCAGAAAGCACTGCAAGGAATCCCAGCAGGCACCCATGAACGTGATTAGCAATAGCACTTTAAAGGACTACATTTTCAAAGTGACGTGTGAGGTTTTAGCCTCCTGACATCCACCAAATGTGATGAAAGTCATGTGGCTAAAAGTCGCGCAATGCTGTGAAAATTCAGAAGATTAGGATCATTTGATCAGACGACATGGGAACCATATGACTAAAGTGTCTGTAATTCCAAGTTCCAAGACAATGGAAATTTATAAGGGTCTTTATATCAAGAGAATTTAAATAGCTAGAGGAGTGCAGATGGCATGGTGTGAGTTCACAAAACACTGCAGTGCATGGGTAGATAGATGTACAGATGTGTGAATGTAAGTGAAGGAGGCAAACCTGAGTACTTTTTTTCCCTTTCTCCCCACACAGGATTTTTATGCAACTACATTAAGTTCCCATAGGTTGTAAACCAGTACTCGAATATACAGTGTTTATCTACAAGTTGTAACAGCGGCTTTTATTACAACCAAGAGTTTTGACGAGGGTGTATCACTATTATAGAGGCCTATTATAAATATTCCATCAAAAAACTGTGATAAAAATTAGGATCCTTAAATACTACCAGTATTGCTGAACAATATAATTACTGATATATAAAAAAGAATAAAGAAGGTGATAAGAAAGTAAATATTTTAGGTAACATTCACCTCAGCTTTAGCTGTCTGAACTGAGGTGTTCAGCCTAAGGTAGCTGTTTTGGATTCTAAGGCAAAACACAGATGTCTATCCACTTAAATGCCCATCTTAGTAATTTATGTCCTTTTACATCTCCATAATTTACCTTCTGGAGGCAGCTCCCTCATCCTCTTGTCATCTTTTATTTTTTTTCCTCCAGGACTTTTTTTTTCAATCTGTTTAAGGATCTTCTCATTCCATTTTTTAAAATTTCTGGACTTTTCTCCCTTCTTAGTTATTTTTACCTCCCTTTAGAGGTCTTGGTTTGCCAGAAGGAAGAGGAATTAGCGACAAATGGGTGAATCCCAGAAGTTTGGTTCCTTATCTAGTGTCTCTTAAATAATGAACTTTTGCATTTCCGAAATTGGCCTACAAAGTTCATGAAAAAAGAATAGTCATGAGAAAAGACTGCCTTGCATGATTTTGAGTGTTTTCTCCTTTTCATTTGGCGAAGCATATGATTTGAATAGAGGACTTTGGCATTCTTACTCATAGACGTTGCCAGAAACCGGAAGCACAAAGGCATACAAAACTGAAGCAAAATGAAAATAAATTAGTCAAGGGTTTTGAAGCTAAAAATAATTTGGTTTGCAGAGTTCAAGTTTTAAGAAAAGGCTTAGGGTCAGGAGCTGGAAAATATCTAATTTGATATGGCTTAAATTTGCCCATTGATACAGTTTTTTGAAGTTTTACAATTTGGACCTTGTATCTGACATGGGTCTGAAAGAAAGAAGAGTTGTATTTATTCTGTCAAATTCCTGCCTGACTGGGGATCAGCAAGCTCTGTTTTATGGACTGGGTGCATTCTTACACCATGGAAGAGACAGTCTCTGCCATAAAGAGGACAGACTGGAGGTATGCAAACGAAAGAGCGTTATTATCCAGAACATACAAGTGAGGAACGTGTCTTGCCCAGACTCCCAAGGAGTGTTGGTGGCAGATGCAGGAGCAGGACTCTCTTTACAATCAGCTCACATTAAGACTGTTTTTGGCCTTCAAGAACAAAGCTTTCTGACACTATTTGTTCTGACAGCAACCTTAACTCAGAAGCTGCAGGCTAGCTGTAAACCACACGTGGTCCAGAGTATCAAAGCATAATGAGGGTTACAGCTGTGGGATGAGGTTCGTAGTGATGGTCAATGCAGTGCTTCTAATAGAAGTTGCCTTCAGCCACCTCTAAAAAAGCGGAATGCCTTCTATTTTATGAGAAACTAAAAGGTGTTTTTTCATATGATGGAAACTACCATTTAGTTTTCTCCAAGTGTTTTTGTGCATAAAATAGTCACTTTATGTAAGTCTAAAAATATTTTGTATAGGATTGAATGGCACCTAATTTTTGTTACTAGAAAGAATGGCTGATGAAAATAGTAATTTTTTTGTTGAAGTCATAATACTGTTTTTCAAACATGGAATGAAATAAAAGAAAATTGACGTCTCGATACAGCTGTGCTGTTACTATACTCTGAGCACCAAAGAAGAGTTAAATATTGCACTCTGCTTACACCCGAACATTTATCTTTGGGTTGACTTCCAGATAATTGCTTATATTTGACTGAGGCATTAATGTGAATTTCTAGATGAACTCAGAAAAGAATTTTTAAAAAATCAAAAAACACAAGGATTCCAAACTCTATCTTATAATAAATTTATTGGTAAATGGATAATGTGCCAGAGCAGAAACAAATAAGAATGATGGAGCACAGGAAAATCTTTCAAAAATGAAGTAATAAAAACTTAATGTGTCTGGAAGAAAATGAAGTCCAAATGTTTTACATTACATCTAGGAAACCAGTGCATTTTAATATGACTTAAAATTTTTACTATAGAGCTTATTTTCTCAGCAGTTGTAATGGATAATATAATCACAGGAGGAAAACATAAATATTTTAAACCAAACTGAAAGCAACATTACGCTAGATGCTGCAAATAAAACTAGTAACTGTTTGTAAGATACTCAATACATGGATGGCCATAAAAATGCTTATTGTAATTATCAGTAATGTTTAATGCAAATGCAAAGAACCTGGCAGTTGAAAGAGCCACAGCAGGTAAAACAAAGAAAAGATGTAAATAAAGTGAATCTTACTCCAGTGTAAACTAGTAGAACTTAATAGAACAAGGACTTAAGGTTGTGGTATGGCACTTCAGCTGTTGCTTGCATAAATCTTAAAACTGTAGCACACGGAATGCAAGTCCTGAAGCCATGTTACAAATTCAAGGGTGAAGGGTACAAATCTACCTTAAAAATTCCAAGCTTAATTCCTTCATGTGCCTCTGCAGCTTAGATCAATATACAACTATGCAATTATCAGATGTTTTAGTAAAAATCCTGTTTGCTCCCAAGAATAATTGTGCCTAAGCTATTCACTGATTACAACTTTTATATGCCTTCATGGAAATGTATGTATTTTGTGCAAATTGGTTCTTCCTGTTCTGTTTCCTGGACTCCCTTTTAAGGACTGATTTGCCCAAGGATATTTTTAGCGTTCTCCTTAGTCTGTATTGACTGATGAATCATTAGAATGAATGCTGCTAATATGCTAGGATAGTGCAAGCAATGAGATACAGTCCTGAGAGATTCAGAAAAAAGCACCAAACAATTTATTTACGTTTCACCAGAACAATCTGAGTCAGTCCAATGGGCAGCACTGCCAGTGAGCAAACAAGTGAGCAACATCTGGCATGATTCACTGCCCTTGATGCATCATTGCTTCTAGTGACCCCTCCTGATGAGCCAGGAAATCAAGAGTTGTAGATGCAAAAAGTGAGGCCAGTCTCTGTTAGGGGTGTTCACATGGGACAGAGAATATGCTGGGAATGGAATCCATGGAGCAAACGGGCCGTTGAGGAGTGTTATGCAGCGAAGATAAGGAGTGGGTCATCTTTTATATTAAGGATCTCTTTGGCTTCACAGAGCTCTATAGGGAGAAACTAGAGACACGCCTATTGGGAGCTTCTGCATCAACTTCAGAGGGGAAAGCAACGCTGGGTGGTACATCTTGGGAGACTGCTACAGACCTCCTGACTGATAGGAAACAGGGGAAGGGGTCTTCCCCAAAAAACTACTGAAAATCTCCCATCTGCAGGCACCTATCATTATGGATGACCCCAACCACCCACAGACAACTGCTGTGAGGGCAATGTGGCTTCATGCAAATAACCCAAGGTTAGATTGTGTGGGTGACATGTTGCCAATGCAACCATTAGAGAGACTGGCCAGGGGTGTTGCTCTGTTGGATTTACTATTCACAGACCGAGAAGGACTAATGAAAAATGCACTCACTGGTGCCATCCTAGGGTGCAGGGAGAGCAAGGTAATGGAGTTCAGGATCTGGAGGAAGGCTGGAAATAAAACTGCAGAGCTAGGGCTCTAGACTTTCAGGGAACAGACATGGTTATTTAAGGAATTGCTAAGCAAAATCCTCTGGGAAGCAGCCATGCAAGGGCAGGGTGCCCAACAGAGCTGGATGACTCCTTCAAAGTGAACTCACTGAGGGATCAGGAACAAGCCATCCTTTTGTGAGGGAAAACTAGAAGTTTCAGCACAAAGCCAGCTTGACTGAAAGGGAGCTTCTTGATGAACTAAGACACAGGGAACATGTTTGAAGTGGAAACAAAACCAGGCAACAAAGGAAGAATATAAAAGGATTGCTAAGGCACTTAGGGACAAAATCAGGAAAGTCAAAACTGAGATAAAGCTAAAAGTAGCTTCATTAAATTGGGCAATAAGCTCAAGTTGTAAAGGGAAGATGTGGGGCTGCTGATGTATAAGAGACAACACAGTGTGGATTATTTGGCAAAGGTTGAAGTTTTTACCTTGCTCATCACAGGCAGAACCTCCTCCCTGCAAGTATCAGAACAGCTTGGGAAGGAGCCAGCACTGGGTGAATAAGTTAGAGACTACTTCATCTGGACATGTTCATATCCTTGGGACTGAACTAAAGGTGCTGAAAAAGTTGGCTGCTGTAGTTGCCTCGTTGGCTGCTGTGATTGCAAGGCTCCTCTGTATTGTCTGTGAAAAATTGTGATGAATGGAAAAAGCAAAAATTACAGTCACATTCAAGATGGCAAAAAAGAGGGTCTGGAACACTGTGAGCTGCTGGCTCACCTCTGTCCCTGTGAAGACCAATGTGCATGATCTTCTCTTGGAACCCATTTCTAAACTCGAACAGGACAAGGAGGTAATCAGAAACAGTCATCCTGATTGCCTTCTGTAGTGAAATGACTGCTTATGGGAATGAGGGGAGGGAGGTGGATATGCTTTTAGTAAGGTTTCTGACCTCGGGCTCTCATCTGGAAGCTGAGAACGTATGGGCTGGTTGATCAGATCATTGGGTGAGTTGAAAATTGGCTTGGTTGCAAGGCCCAAAATGTAGTACTTAATGGCTCTGTGCCCAGCTGGCAGCCAGTAACAAGCAAAGTACTCCAGGGTTGATAATAGAGCTGATGTTATTCAGTATTTTTATCAGTAACCAGTATAATGAAACAGAAAGCACTATCTGGCAAATTTGCAGGAGTCATTAAGTTAGGGAGGAGCTGTTGATACAGTAAAGGACACAGTTTCTATCCACATTGACCTTGAGAAACTTGAGGGTTGGGCCAGCATGAATTTCAAGAAAAAGAGTACATATCCACACCTGGGAGACTGGAACAGGCTGGGTGAGTAGCAGCCTTGCTGCAGAGGATCTTGGGAATACAGTAGAGGGCAAAGAGGTTCGTGTAGGTTGGAAAGGTCTCTGGAGGTTGTCTTGTTGAACCTTCTGCTATCAGATCAGGTTGCTCCGGGCCTTTTCCAGTTGTGTTTTGAACATCTCCAAGGATGGAGACTCCACAACCTTAACCTGATATAGTGCTTATCTACCCTTATATCGGGAATTTTTCCGTATATTGAGTTGGGATTTCTTGTGTTCCAACTTGTGTTTGTTGCCTCTTGTCCTCTCTGCACCTCTGAGAAAAGTGTCTCTGTCCTCTCTTACCCTCCCAGTACATCGTTGTAGGTAGCGGTGACATCTCCCACGGCCTTCTCTCTCCATACTGACCAAACCCAGTTCCCTCAGTCCCTCCTTGAACATCCTGTGTTTCAGCCCCCTGAGTGCTTTGGTGACCCTCACACTGGAGTGACCCCAGAGGCCAATATCTATCTTGTACTGGAGTGAGCCCAAAACTGGATACAGAACATGCGGTTTCACAAGAGCTGCAAAGAGGGAAGAGTCAATTCCCTTGACTCTTGGCTAAGCTCTTTTTAAATACAGCCCAAAAGCTGGTTGACTTTCTTTGCTGCATGTGTTCACTACTGACTCATTTTCAGCTTCTTTTCCACAAGGACACCAAGGGCTTTTCTGCGAAGCTGCTTGAATATGAGCCAAAAGTGCACTGCCATTATGAATGAGGAAAAGTGCATAATGGACTATTGGATACATTAGGAAAGTGTGGCCATCAGGTTGGAGGAATTTATTATAACCCTCTGAATGGCTCTGGTGAGACCACATCTGGAACGCTGCAACCTGTGTTAAGTCCTCTTTTCAAGTGGATCTTGAAAAATGGGGAGAGTCCAATGGAGGCTTTCTTCGGTGGTTAGAGATTTTGAACAGATGGCCTTTGCAGAGGGGTTGGGGAAGCTGGGCTCATTCAGCATGACAAAGAGGAAGTTAAGTCTGGCAGCAGCCTACAGATACTTGAATGGCAGTTGCAAAGGTTATGGACCTTAACTCTTTGCAGTAGTGGTAAATGATATAATATGAGACAACAGCACAAAGTGCAGTTTGAGAGACTGGACATTAGGAAAAAATTTTTTAATCGGGAGGGTAATGAAGCACAGAGTTTAGTCACCCAGAGAGCTGGTTGACTCTCCATTCTTGTAGGTTTTCAAGACTTGGTCAGACAAAGCTGTGGCAGACCTGATCTAGTACCTCTTTTGAGACATGCAGATGTTCGTTGCGGAAACATTTCTGTGATTCTGTGATCCAGTGTTGTTAGGCAGATAGCCCTCAGACCAATAAACTGTGCTGTTCATCAGAAATCATCACTCCTTTTCAACACTCAAGGAGGCACAGCTGGAATGAACAACCCTTTCCCCTGATAACGGCCAAGAAGAATGGAATACTTCTTTTTTTAATTTGCACTTGGCTGTAGCGATTCAAATGATGATGACCTTCCTGTTTCATTTCTATAGTTCTCTTTAGCTAGAAATGAAACCACTTACCTTAGAGTAGCTAAAAATGAGTCAGGATTAGTAACCACGCTGTTCAGAGAAGGCAGAAAAGCTTGTTGTTACTATTTCTTCACTGCATTGTGACCGCATTTCACAGAGGTTAGTTCTAAAATGAAAGATGGTCAGAAAAGTATATTTTCTTGGAAATGCTGATGAACATCAAGAAGTTGATAGTAAGGACTACGTAGTGGCAACTACTATGAAAAATGAGATTCCTGGTGATTTGACCTCTCTTCTGGTGGATGCTGATGCAGTGGCATTAAACTGGGTTTCCCAATAAATGTCACTGGCAATTTAGTGCAGCAAGTGATGACTGTGAAAGAATTCAGAAGTTTCAAGCAATTATTCCTCATACTTTTTGTTAGTATGGATGGAAGTATCTTTAGATAGGCTATATTAGTTTATTTTAGCTTAGTTGTGTTGTTAGTATACTTACGTTAATCTATATTCAGTAGATTCATGCTTCACTTCAAATGTTACCTGAGGATGTACTCCTTTATCCATCATATTTATATATGAATGCATTCTCCTGGCACTGGGAGCTCATTCACAACCAAGAAAAGTACATATAGGAAATAAAGGACTTTTTTTTTTTTTTTTTTTAATTTTTTTTTTTACTCTGGTTCTGGCTCTCAGTACAAGTAGGGAAGACTACTTCATGCCTGGTATTCCTAATTTTGAATGAGCAGGAGGCATGACCTGGGCTACTTTGCTTATATGCGTTGGCCAATAATGCAGATTGGATATCAGGGAGGAACTTAGCATGGCTGACAGCATTAAACAGCTTGCTCTTTGCAGTGAAAAGTGGACATTGAAGTCATCAGTTGTGTTATTCCTGCAAAGACAAAGCAAAGGCATGGCTGCTTGCTCAGAGCTCTGACATAATAGCCGAATTTTAATTGTTCTCATTATGCAAGTTTTATTAGATGCGTGTATTTCAATGAAGTTTTTGCCAGGAAACTGAAAGACGTTTCAAGCTGATCAAATGGTTGGAATTTTTTGAAGCGTTACGATCTTATGTTGTTTACTGAAGTCAGACAAAGCGAGTGAGAGTTTCCAAAACGTATAGTCCTCTTGTTCCAAACAGCAGGTTAATTTTTAAATCCTTAAATAGCACTCACTTTTAAAACAAAAGCAACGTCACATTGCAATAAGAACAAACCAGAGTTCCTTTGCAAAGAGAAAGCTTAACTAAATACTTGGAGGACTATGTCATTTGGAATGCAGATATAAAGTTAATCATGAATATGTTTAGATTGTAGTAATTTAGGGAATGAGAAATTTCAAAATGTTTTGCATTAGCCAATGTTGTTGAAGAGGTGACCTGGCAAAGCATAAAGTCTGTGTGTCAATTGAATGTTTTCTGATAGCCAGAAAACCATTAGTTTGTGGTTCTTCTTGAGCCTAGAAATGGCTCTCACTCTATAAGTTATAATTGTGCTGTGAAAGTTCTCTTTTGTTTTATTTTACAAGTTAAGAATGTACCAATGAATAGTTGCTTTTAGGTAGACAGAATGTTGTCACTAGAGACTTTTAGAAGTGTTTTCCATTAATTTGAAGAATGTTTTGAAGCAAGTAAGAAAAAGAAGCACCTGTATTTTTGCAAGAGAACCTTACTTCATCCTTCTTATTCCTATACAGCTGGATAAAGAATAGAAATAGAATATTATATTCTGTTTCAGTTGGAAGTGAACTACAATGATCATCATCTAGTCCAACTGCCTGACCACTTCAGGGCTGACCAAAAGTTAAAGCACATTATTAAGGACATTGTCCAAATTTCTCTTAAACACTGACAGGCGTGGGGCATTGACCACCCCTTTAGGAAGCCTGGTCCAGTTTTTAACCACCCTCTCAGTAAAGAAATGCTTCCTAATTTTGCTGCTGTATTCTAAAGCCTGCTGTCTCCTAGTTTTCTTCTAACTCTCCCTGCTTTAGATTTTCCTCTTCCACTATTGTGTACATAGCTTGACTAAAGCCCTTTGGAAATCTTTTGCACTAATGTTTGACTGTCTTGTCAGATACCGCACAAAACACCAGCTCAGTTTTTGATTCCAACATGGGAAATGCCCATATAAGAAAGGCAGTGCCTTCTGTCTGTGAATTCCTGTCATCCCAGAGGAAACAGAGAAGAATTCAAGCGAACCCACTAGGACAGGCTTTTACTTTTTTTTCCTGGTTAACTAGGTAATCTGCTTGTCACATTGCAGGCCCAATAAGAAAATCAGTGACAGTAAACATGGTAAGAATGACATTATTTTCTTCTCTAGATTACAATGTTACTAAAATTACTAATGAAAAAAAGCTTACAATTTTTTTGAACAAAGAGCTACTACATGTTTTTTACTTGAGCAAGTGGCATTCCTTTCTATTGCTGTATTAGTCTGAACATCTAAACCCACTGCTCATTATACTGACTAAGCTACTGCACACTAGTACTTCTGTCACAATCTACTAAATCTAAAGATTAAGCTGGTTGTATAAATTGCACCAAAACAGATACAGAAGGGTCAAAAATACATACTTAGGAGTCTTCAGCTTCTTGCTTACAATACATCACACCATTTTATTGTGGAAAAAAAAAAAAAAAAGGAATCTTGGCATCACAGTTCATTCTTAAATATAGGAAGGGAGCCTTTCTTTAATCTCAGTTCAAATGCAAATAAAATTAATAGTTTAGGAATTTTTTGTGTCATCTAGCAGCCAAAACAAAGAAATAAGAGGAAACTCAACTTCCCCTACTCTAAGTCAGTAGTAAAATAATACAATAGTACTTTCTTGAATTTTTCTTAAGAAAAGTGAGGGATAGAAAGCAGTCCCCTACCCCAGTTACTTACTCACAGGGTTTGCAACACCAGCACATAGAGGAATCAAACCTGCCGTGGTTCATTGCCACGAGCCAACAGCAACCTCCAAAGAGGCCACACTAACAAATCTAATTGCTGGCACCTGTGAGTCCTTCAGCATTATTTCAGGGTGGAGTCGCCTGGTTACAGACCCCTACGGATTCCTGAAATTCTACTAGTAAAATGGATTAAAACTGGGAATTCTGATAGTGGTGTTTTCTCAGCAGACTAGGAATAATCTGCACAATGCAAGCAGTTCATCACTAGCTCTTTGTGAAAGAATATTATTTCTTTGAATTTACTTACTGTGAAATAGCCGTGGTTTGGAGTTTATTATTCAGTTTGCTAAGGTTGCCTGAGAAGTAAGTGGCTGTGTTCCAGAGAGTGGAACTCATATAAAGGTAATATTGTGTCCTTTATTTACACTCCTGGTCTTGCTCTCTGATCAGCCTTTATGTCAGCTATTATGACACTCTATGAGTTAAACAGGTCAGAGCTTCACAGATTTTCTCATCTGGGTCCTGCCATTGTGCAGATGGTAGATGATATCAGTGATGGTGCAAGCAGCATCTCTGTAGTAGTCCATATGCACATGATGAAAGGCTTACACTTTCACTCTTTCTCCTTCATCCTTCTGGAACATATTCTGTCCTCCCTAAACTAACTTGGCTGATTTTTCTTACAACTTGTTTCTCTCCTGCCATTTTAAAAGAAATTTGGAAAACTCTGCTGCATGTGGTACAGAAAGAAAAGGAAGCTGCAGAATGTTATAAGGATCAAAGTAACATCAGGGTGGAAACTGAGAGTAATTTTTATTCTCGTTTTGTTGTTTTATAGGATATTTTTGAGACTATAAATAGAATATTCCAATGAAGATCACAGATGCAACGTCTGATGGAGATAAAACTTTGAGTGTGAGTCTTGACAAAACTAAAATCAAGTTCTAATAAACTTTCTATTCCAGAAATTACTTGGCATTCTGAAAAGGAAGTTGGGAAACATGTATTGCTTAACCTACTGTTGAAACAGAATGTTTCAGATTAGTGCATTTTGCCTGTGGCTATGCCAGACTGAAGACACCTCCAGCTTGTCACAGAAACTAATTCCAGCCTGGTGGGTAATTGGATGGAGAGACCACCTGGGAGTCTCGGGTGCTATAAACACAAGCCAAGAAACTGTGGCTGAATATTTGGCAAATATCTAACAATGGAGTGAGTGGAAAGACTTTACTTGGCCCTATTGTTGTTCCCTTGGCCCTATTGTTGTTCCTGAGCTAGCAGACCAGAGCAGAAGAAAGCTTTTGCTTTTTATTCATTAATTTGAACAATGAGGGAACAATAAGAAATTGTGAATTTTCTAGAAAAGGTAGCTTTAATTGAAGGTTGGTCTGAAGGTCCTGGAGACATACATATCATCACAGAATATTGCTAAGCCACAATGCATTGTGTGAATTAGTTCTAGGGTGAGTGGTAATTATTAAAGTGGATTTCGTACAGTTACGTCAATGAATTCTTATCTGAAGTTGTTGATTTACTGAAGGATAGGACTGCCATTGAAGGACCTTGATATGCAGGCTGACAAGTATCTCAAGAAATTTAACAAAGAAAAATGCAAAATCTTACACCTGGGAGGGAATGACCCCAGGGTGGGATCTGACTGGCTAGGTAGGAAATTTGTAGAAGACTTGGTCCTGGTGGACAAGAAGTTGAACAAGAGTACACAGGGTGCCCTTGCAGTGACAAAGGGTCAGTACATTGTGGACTGCAGTAGCAAGCAGTAGCTAATTGGTTCGGAAAAGTGATTAGTCCACTGTACTCACCCCTTGTGAGTCCATATCTGTAACACTGTGCCCAGTTTTCAGCTCCCTACTAATAAGAGAGATATTAACAAGAGACTGCATCCTGTGGAGGGCAACCAAGATAGTTAGGGGCTGGAGCATACAAGGAATGAAGAGTGGCTGAGATGTCTGGTTTGTTTAACTTGGAGAAATGCAGGCTAAAGAGGGATCTAATTGTTGTCTCTAATCGCCCAATATGTGGGTTAAGAGGGAGCCAGATTTTCCTTGGAGGTGCGTAATGAAAGAATAAGAGGCAATGATCACAAGTTGCAAGAAGGAAAATTCTTACATGAGAGTGGGTAAGTGGTAGAACATGTTTCCCAGAGATACTATGAACACTGCATCATTGGGGGATTTTCAAAACTCTACTAGACCTGAGCAACCCGATCTAGCTTTGAAGTTGGCCTTGCTATGTGCAGGGCAGCTGAACCAGCTGACCTTGAGAGGCTCCTTCCAATCTGAATTATTCTATGATTGTAAATACTGCAAACCCTGATTTATCAAATTCTTAATTAGAATAAATATATCAACTCCATTTTATTATGCTCAACATTTAGAACTGATATAGTCGTATCAAGCTATTATTGTTAGAGCATAATTTGTAGCTAGACAGTTTCCCCCCACTTTCCCCTGTTGAAACAAGTATTTCTTCCAGGCCTTGACAAGAGTTGTGTTGGGGAATCTGCTTGGTTCCAAAATGGGATTTTTGATCAGAGAATGTCACAGTCCACAGCTACTAACAAAAAGCCAAGTGTCTGAAGCATCAGCCTGGCAAATGAACGTTCAGTTTCTTCTTCTACCTTGGAACTACATGGAAAATAAGCACTTTACGTACCACAAAAGCTATTTTTAGATTGGTCTGTCATATTTTCTATTATTATTATTACCTCATGCTTATAAATAAAAATGCTGAAGCAGTCATTCATAGACCTCTCTTAAAAAAAAGCCTTCAGTCTTGAAAGAGTGGAGATATCTGAGCACCTTTCCTTAAAGGAACCTGTTCTCATTCTTAACTGGTGTTGGATTCCATTGTAAGCAGATTTTCAAATTTCAACCATAACCTTTAGATTTGAAAATATAAGACTTCTTTCCTTTGATTCCTTGTCTAACTTTGCTCTTACAAATTCTCAGTATTTTTACCTACTGCAGCATGAGAGAAAAAAATCTACTTTATAGTCTGACTTCTGTACAGAATCTAGATGGAATTTTTACTGATAGTGACTGGCAGGAACTGCCTCTCTCCAAGGGTGGAATTTCTACTGCCATCAATTCTACTTGCTTGAACAATGAAAAATAAAAATCACCTAAAGTCTAAGCTTAATCATCTCTGGGTATTTGTAATCTTTTCTATTTGGTAACTCAAGACATGGAACTGTTTTTTTCAGTGTGAACTAATTTAAGGTAAGGCTTTTTGTGCTGTGGTATTTTCAAGATGCTGTCCCACAGGAAGTCACCATACTCTTCACTGTGACTGAACAAATATATTTATATAATTATAGTGATTAAGATACACATTTATGGGGCAATGAAGGAGATACCTTTCCTAAACTAGACAATGAGCAAATGTGACTTGGTTTATTTGCCTCTTGTTTCTATTAGGTAGCATGGAGATGGTGATGGACATGGATAAGCACTATTCTGTTGCTTTCTCAGCCTTCTTCAATTTGTGGATGCCTAAAATTTTTCTTGAATTTTCCAGTTCAGTGTATAGGCTTAGGACAGGACATGGAATGTCCCAAGCACGATGCTAGACAAGAGAAGCAAGCCACAGCTCTTTATAGGAGGGACCTAGCCTACTTTCCCCATTCTTCCTACCATCCACAAAATAGCAGTTGAAGAGGGTCGGACCAAACTTTTGTCTAGCTCTTCTTCCCACCATCCAGCCACTGATGGATGATGAAAGAAAGCCCTTAAGAGCAAAGTGCCTTGTCAGTGTTGGCTCTTTCATGCTGCTGGGACTCAGAGACTGGGAGGCTGCCAGAGCAGGAGACAGTTGGCATGCTGCCCATCATGTTTAACAGCTGTCAACGCAACTGTGAATTTGTCTCATCCATTCTTGAAACCTACTTATAACTATGGCCCTCAAAACATGCTTTAGAAATGAGTTTCACTATTCAGCTATACCATGTGTGGAAATCTGTGTCCTTTTGTTTGCCTTCCATTGGCATTTGGTGCTAAATGATTTTCCCAGTAATAGATTATGTTTGTCAGCTTCTCCAGCCCTAGATGATTGCCTAGGTATGATTCTTGGATACATATTTCTATATGGTTCCTCTTATAAAAATTCACTAAATATTAATTCACATGTTTCGTTATTGTCCAGTTTATTTGAGCAAAAATTACTAAAACTCATACTGATACTGTGCAACTTTTAAATATCTGAGCCCTGAATTTGGTGGTGCCTGAAATTCTTTGCAATTTATATGAACTTGCTGAGAGAAATGGATCTGATTCAGACCTCAATATGCCTATTTAAATGAAAAATTGATTTTACAGAAAGTCCACAGAATTGATCTATGTCTGAACAGCTGGATGAGTACATGGCCCATTATCTCCAGATAAAGACTGAGATGCAGCCCTAAGAGGTTTCAGGACGAGACACTTTAACTTGGAATTCTGATCAAAACTAAGGAGTTACTATGTGAGATTAAATAACTTTAAGGATATTTCTAAAGTATGATTCAATTCTGAACCACATGGGAACATGTGCAGCAACACAAATGAAAGCAAAAGCATCAGCATCTCCAACTAGTTCACTCTAATTATAAAGAAATTCTGGGAAAAAAACCACAGATAAACTGGTTTCATGTATAAAGTGTGCATAAAAGTGCATATATTTCTGTACAGCTACCTTAATTAATGGAGCTGAGAACAACTCTATGAATGGAATGTGTGGATGGGCCTTTGTAGGGAGTTAGTAGTCCCTTTTATTGGCATTTGCTCTAGGCCAGGACTCTGGTGCACTTTACAGGCTGTCACGAGGTATGTCAGACCAAATTTATTTAATCTAGGATGAAGAAAGCTAGGCAGAATTTTAAGACTAACAAAAAAATATAAAAAATCTACTATTCACTACAACAGCCAAGCACAACCTCTTCTTTTTCATGCAGGGACATGAAAAATTGGCTCTAAAAAGTGGGTGTTCTACTTGAACTAACTTTAAAATTCAATCAAACCAACAAATGAAACCCTGATTCTGCATATTTTGCTCCACTCTAAAATATTGTGGGAAGATTGCAATAAACATCCTTATTAGTGAAAATTTAGCCCAGCATGTGAAACTATTTAAATTTCAAAATTTACCAGAGACCAATCTCTGGCATCAATTCTGTCATTTCCTAACAGTCCACTCCAAGTGGTAAGCAGTCCCTGGCCACTACTTTTTCATCTGAACTCCAAGGTTACTTTTCAAATATGAAAAGTCCTACTGGTTTCCAGGTTGCTAAGAGCCTGAGTCGCAATGCAAACTGTACCCTGCTAGTGAGTCTGAGGGCACTGAGCTTGGGAAGGCTGATATAGCCTAGAGAGGTCTATATGGTCTGAAATCACTCTTCAAGACCATCGTTGCCAGCCCTGCCACTTATGAGCCTGTAAGTACAGCCTGAAGGGTGGGCAATGTGCACCCAATGGGGCAGATGGAATCACAGCACAGGGAAGCATCCTTTGATCACTGTTTGAAATGTGGCCAGAGAGCAGGTAGGAAGGATAGCTGTAGCTACAGCAACTCCAGATACTGCTTGACAGTCAAAAAGCACAAAAGACGATCTCTCAATCTGATCGACTAGGCTTTGTCATGGGCTAAGCTCTCCAAAGGACCCCTGTGGGGTGCACAAGTTTTCTAGGCTCCTTGATAAAGGATGAAACCCCTACAGTCCTGTCATATTCTTTTGTAGCGCGGGCACACACACATACCCTGAATCCCAGCCAGATGGGATCCTGGTTTCACTTGTTACTTCTTCAGAGATGCATAATAAGTAGAGCATACAACATCTATAGATCAAGTTTGCAGGACAGCAAGGGAAGTAACAGATCTAGATGAAACATAAACTTCACAGGCTCTTACCCATCACCGCAAGGTAATCTTGGGGCTCAGATCAGCACCTTCTGTGCTATACAATACCCTTCCTCTTCAGTTCATGCACTTTCTTACTAATCATAGTCCTCCTTAACTGTGAGCAACTAGGTTTGACTAGACAGGTCCCACAGCTAAACAACTTTTCTCTAACATAAAAATGTGCTTCTCTCCTTCTCCAGTACCTTTGTTTGCCTTCTGGCGTGCTGTGTTCTCTGTGTTTTAAGTGCCACCATTAGAACTTCTGCTACAACATTCTGCAGATGGGGCTTTTTCACTGACAAGTACCAGCTACATTCAGGTTTATGGAAGGAAAGTTTATCCTAATTATCTCAGCAGCTGTCCCCAGACACTGTTCCTGTATCAGCTGTCCCGTATCAGCTGCCAGCTGCCAAAAGAATGCTGTACCATTGCACCTGATTGGGGATGGGGACAGGGGAAAAGAGGACTTCTCCTGTGCCGCAGAGGTGCACTCCATCCTTACAGCCAGGAGGAGATCTGTAAGAAACTCCTCTTGCCATACTCATCTAGAGGCAGGTGCCCCCAACTCATAAGAGCGGTTCCTTGACATATCTATTGAGGTCCTTTAATAGAACATAGAGCCTGAGTTGTTGCTTGCTTGCAGAGCAGTAGATATCTGCTGGGTTGACTTCATGCCATGCTGGCACAAAATCAGAGCATGAATACCTTTTGCAAAACTGCTGTTACGGTCTCAGAAGAGCTTTCCTGCTTGCTGATGAAGACAGAAAATAAGGTGGTGAGTTATCACTGAAAAATGTGTATATACAGCCTAAGAGACAGATTTACTCCTCCTGAAATGAAAGGAAAAGTTCTTAGGTGAGCCTCGTTGCAGTGCAGTTATCTTCTGTGACTGACAAACAAGGGTGAACAGGCGTGAGGTGGGTGTGAAAAGGCAGCTAGAAGGAGGCAGGGAGGCCCAGGTATGCCAGTGCTTTCCAGGGAGAGCTGAGCAATGACCCTCTGTGTACCTCTGAAGCCAAATCTTGATCAAACAAGCACAACTGCTCCAGCCATACTGCTCGATGCAGTAAAACTTTTCATTACATTCTCTAGGCAGGAAAGCACACTTTTTTCGCAGTTTCACATAATTATCCATGCACACACACCCAGCACAATAATGACAGGTGTTTCTGGTTTACATGCCATTTGCTCTTAAGCACTTCTGGCATGGGTACGCCTGCAAGGAGAAGCTGGCGGGATGCCATCATCTTGACGAGCTGCAAACTACAGCCTCTTGTCTCTCTTTCCTTCCTTGGCTGAATAAAAAAGTATGTGGTGACACCTCTTTGCAAAATTAACTTAATTAAATATCTTCTACTTCTCAGAGATTCCTGAGTTGTGCCTGTGAAGACAGGACACCTATTTCTGTTTTGGAGAGAATTCTTTAGGACCTCACAGTGGGATTTTATGAAAGCTATTTGAAGTAACTTTGTTTTAAAACCTCTGTTTGGGATAGGCTATATTTCCAAAGAAGATGGAGCCAACTCACTTTACTTTGGGTTTTAACACTTTTGTATGCTCTTCTTTCCATGCTCTTTTTTTCCTTATCCCTCCCCCCGCCCCCGAGTCATATTAGAAAGGTTTATTTTTGGAAAGAGACTTAAGTTCTTAAACGTAGAACCGTTTTAGGTGCTCTGCAGTGTCTGAGTGAGGCACATCTGCATGGGGCTGGGACATACAACACAGGACCTGCAGAAAGATGCCTCCTGATAGGGTGCTGGGGTGTGTCTGGCATCTGTGCCATCTGTGAGGCCATTAGGCAGCTACTGAAATCCTGTCTTTGGTGTGAGGGGTAGGAGAGATGAAAGCTGAGAGGCTTGACCAGGAAGCATGCGTGGGTTGGGTAGCTGTTGTAGCTTCCTTTTTTAATGGAACATGGAAGAAAAGGGGAAAGAAAAAGAATAAGGCAAGTATAAACATATAAACAAATATGGTTTTGCAAGCTGCCTGCGGCAAAGACGGACATTCCCATGCTGGAGACCAACAGTGTTTCCAGCTTACTTTTTTGTTTTGTACTTGGCTTGCAGAGGAAAGATTAAGAGTGCACAGGCCAGTAAGGAGTATCTATTACTGACACCCCACAGACTGCCATCCTGAATCACTGGCAAAAGCATTCTGTACAACCATATAAAATTGCAGCGACAAAGGCAAGCAAACAAAGAGAAGGCTTTTTTCCACCCAGAACAAAAATAGCTGGAAAAACCCTCCCTGGCCTCAGAATGCAACAACCTATTCAGGAAAGCAAAGAAGATAATCACGATAATGGAAAAAACAACTTATAACTAGTTTACGCTTTGTGCCATGGTATTGGTAAGGGATGTTTCTTCAGAGGCTGAGGGCCTACTTAAATAGCGTAAAAATAATTAAATCCATCAGTTCTCTCATAGCAGCTTCCAACCTGCACTGAAAGGTTCTTTTCCTGTTTTTATTTGCTTAGCCTCAGTTGGATGTTCTACAAAACACAGCAGCACAGGAAGGACGGACCTTGCTCTCAGGAGCTGAGAGTCAAAAATACACAAATGTGTGAAAGAGCAGCTTGAAGATTCAAAGGGAGGAGTCATTCCATTGGATGTTCTTTGTAAAATTTGTTATGTTGGGTGGCGTTTTACAATTGCTCAATTAATTTTTAAGTGGACAGGTGCTCTTGTTTTTGGCTGTGAGTTGAAGATAGTTACATGGTCTCCAGGTAGGTCGGGCCATATAAGCTATTGCAGTGTAATAGCACTCTGCAGTATCAAGCATCTAAGGGGTAAAAAAGGAAAAATCAAATTCTCTTCTAGCCTTCAGCTGCTTATTCATTGAGCAACTTCCTTCTACATCAAACTTTTTAAAGCTCTTGCATATCTTCAAGATTATGGGCAATTATCGCTATCTGGGATGCACCCTCTTGGGTGCACTAGAGCTTTCCCTTTCCAATGGCGTGCAATACAGGCCAGTGATATCTCAGCTGCATCCCAGGCAGAAGCGGGATCAGCTTGTTGCAAATACCAGCAAGGCATTCTTAGAAATGAAATGTCCTGCCTCCCTGCTGGAGCTTGCTGCTGGCGCTTTGATTTCTCCGCACCTCCTCGCATGTTGTCTCCTGATGCAGCTCATTTTGGTGTCCTCTTTGCCTGTTCCAGTTGTAGGTATCACAGCCTCCAGAAGGTGATATAGCATGAGGCCTGCCACTACCCTTTCAGGATGTAAGAACGGTCTATGTAACCCGAAATACATTGTCCTCAATTATTCCTCTAGTGTGGTTTTCCTCCTCTTCAGATTCCATTTTGGTAAAGGCTTCCCTGGAGACGTGTATTTATGACTTTTGCCCCATTTTGCCATACTTTCCTTTCCTCAAGGCTCTGGATAAATGCTAAAACCTAACTATCCCTTCTTTTCTTCTGAAACCTGAAATTAAACTAGTGAAAAATCTGTATGTACCATATCTCTCTTCATCTGTCACTATCTCCTGTCACTATTTGGATGGAATATGTACAGCTGTCTTTTAATCAGATATAAACTTTAGTCAGAGCCTCAATAATAGTTTTTTTTATCCTCAGAAGCTGTCTCTGAGGTTCTTCATGTGCTTTGATTTTTATTATCTTTTTTTTTTGGGGGTGTGTGTGTGTGCCGATTCCTGAGAGAGGGAATAAGGTGGGTTAGTAATCTACAAGAGACTGGAGAACACAGCTCCTCATCTGAGCACTGTGTGCGCTGTTGAGTCTAGGACATGTCAGAAAGACGGCTGCCATATGCATCAGCCCTGCATTTTCAAACAGCAGGGCTTCTGCTGCCTCAGCTAAGTGTCTGTCTCCACAAGCGTAGCGTGTTTGCCAGCAGCACTTCCAATAATATTAACATCAACCAGTCTTACCTCCTTGTGATCCCTCATCTATTTCCGCTGTTCCCCCTCTCCTTAAAGAGCAATATGAAAGCTGACTTCCCATTTTTAAGGCGTTTATGAGGGCAATGAAGTTCTTGTTCATAGCAAAATGCTACAGCAACCACAACAACAAAAACTAGTTATTTCCTGTGTGAGCAGTTGTTGTGGCTTAACCCCAGACAGCAGCTGGGCACCATGCAGCTGCTGCCTCCCTCCCCCGCAACGGGATGGGGGACAGAATCGGAAGGATAAAAGTAAGAAAACTTGTGGGTTGAGATAAAGACAGTTTAATAAGTAAAACAATAACCCCCCACCCCCCCACTCCTTAAAAAACTCAAAGAAAAAACAATGATGTGAAACAAAACCCCAAACACAGTAGCTCACCACTAGGTGACCAATGCCCAGCCAGTTGTCAAGCAATAGCAGCCCTGGCAAACTGGCCCTCTGTTTTTTATTGCTGAGCACCATGTCATATTGTATGGAATGTATTTGTCTCAGTTGGGGGTCAGCTGTCTCAGCTGTGTCCCCTCCCAACTTCTTGCCCACCCGAGCCTACTCACTGTCAGGGCAGTGTGAGAAACCGAAAAGGCCTTGATGCTGTGTAAGCACTGCTCAGCAATACCTGAAACATCCCTGTATTATCAACATAGTTTTCATCACAAATCCAAACCAGCACCGTACCAGCTACTATGATGAATATTATCTCAGACAACTTCATTGGAACTTCAATCTGTCTCAAAGGCAGAAGGATAACCAAATGAACTGTGATGGTGATAATAATACACATTTTCTGGCACAATATGAGGTGTGATCACCCATATTTCATTATTGTGACCTTAAACTGCAGAGGAATAAAGCAACCAGATTTTTTAGTTGTTTTCTATGTTGTTAGTTTATCTTCTCAGGTGCTTTGGTTGGTATAGCTTTGGTCAACATTATATATCTTACACATTCACTGTATAAATGCGTATTTAATATAATATATTACACATATAGTAGTATTCTTATTCTAACCCATGACTGAGCACTGACCAGAACAGGTCACAGCTTTATAACTAGCACGGTCATAGCTTGTTTACATGCCTGGAAATGCAAAATGGGGGTCTCCACCAAAAGCGAATTCAGTGACTAATTTGTCCACTTCACAATGTACACCAGTAACTGGCCGAATGCGCATTCAGTTCTGCACTTCAGGGTTCCACTGCAAATGAAAAAGCCTCCTTCAGTAAATGGAAACCTTTTGGTGAATGAATCAGAGACCACATCAGGGCTGAAACTTCAAATAAATAAATTTCATTACAGATTTAATTGCATCCATGTGTTCAGTATCAACAGCTTCTAAGGAGGGTTTGTTACTGATGAAGAAGAACAGCCAGCAAGAAATAGTGGCATGCTGAATTAGACTTGAACACTCTAATCAAGACAAGGCATGGGTGTAAATTCAGCTTCTTTGATGTATCACTGCCCAATGTTATTAGCTAACAACTATTGGAGGCAACAGATTGGGTTGGACGACATTTATTTTCTGTGTTATTGGTTAACAGGACAAGTAAAGATTTTCTAAAGCAATTTTAAGCAAAGGAGTAACTCAACAAGCAAATTAGCAATGCCACTGAGGGTGGAGGAGAAAGAAAACCTATTTGATGCTGCTGATTATACAGTGTCTTTTATTGTGTCCAAAGAAAGAAATACTAGGAGTGCTAAGAATAATATATTACACAGGAGAAAATCTTTATCTGGTGGGGAAAAAAGAATGGGACGTCTGTGATGCTGAACTTAACCCGTGCTTTACCAAGGGACCCATGATTGCTCGGAGACATTAAAAATACATCCTTTTCTCATTATACTCACTGAGTGATGGGGATATACGAATGGTTATAGGAAGGTGGCAAACAAACAGCTCCAGCCAAACAGAACTTAATTCTTGCTCCGTAGCTATTAATTGCTAAGACACAGTTGCTAATTATGCAAAGCTGTGTCCCTTTTTTCCTGCCGTATCAAAGGACAAAACTGCAGCGCAACTCATTTAGACAAAATTTTATTTTTCTTTGGTGGAAACTCTTCAATTAGTAATCAAAACAGTAAATTGATCAAAGTCTCCTGCCATCTAAAATGGTAATATTTTGGAAACTCTTTTATGTTCATTTTTATAGCCTGATGGATCTCCTGTTAGCATAAAAAACAAATAATCTATTTTTTAAGTGAATTTGTAATAACATGTGCTGCCTATTTCAGGGTATCGCATGAGATTTATAGGCAATTTTAAATCACTGAGACTGAATCAAAATTTTAAAGACTAGATTAACCACCAGATAATATTCCACCTAGTAGCCCTTGGTTAGTTCCATCCTGTAGGGTGCTCTCATCGAGTTCCCACCTTTCTTTTGGAGAGGACAGGAGCAGCTCTTTGAAGAGCAGATCTCCATGAAGGTCTGAATAGTCCTTGTGTGCCTGTGGCTGTGTGCCTGTCTGTGCAGAGACCAGAGGCTTGCCTTGGTCTGTGTGTACAAGCACGTGTAAAGGCCAACCTCCCAAGTGCAAATGCCGAACTAGAAGTCTGCCCCAGGCTGTCACATTTCTTTAGGAGATTTGTCACATTTCTTTTCAGACAGAATCAGGAAATACAGAACATCTAAGTAATCTTTTCAATCAAACTGTAGTTTTATGTTGCATTCTGACTTATTCAAAGTCCTAGCTGATGGCAGCAAGTGGCTGGGGGAATCTACAGCATACACACACTTAGTATTGCTCAGAGGACTGCCCAGGGATCCTGCCCTCTTGCTGCGCTCATTCAGTGGGTTACTCTGCGTATGCTCAAAGAAAAGAATTTCCAAAAGAAGGACGATAAACCAGCAAAGTCCAAGTATTGTGTTCAGCTAGAACTGGAAGTAGTTCATTCATTACCTGGTCTAGTGTGAGGTGTTCCTGGCCACGGCGGGGGGTGGGTGTGGAACTAGATGATCGTTAAGGTCCCTTCCAACCTAAACCATTCTATGATTGCATGAGCTCAGCAAAGCACTTGGGTTAAAATTTGAAAATTCTGTGCCATTGCTAAATATTCTTCTCAGTTCATTGCAATATATTCCTACATGTCCTGCAGGCTCACTGCTTGAATTTAACAGACTGAGCCATGAGTCAAGGTGTGCAGATTTTGACCAACAAAACCAAAATGCTCCTCAGATGGTGTAGCCTTTCAGATTCAGGACCAAATATTAAAGAATCATCTACTGAATCCTCTAGTCCTCTATACAATATTCAAAAGGCAATTCAAGTTTTTCCAGCCAAATATCTTAGGGATTCTAAACTTTATGGGAAAATAAACTAGGTGTGTAAACAATTAATTACACGTTATATATGTGTATGTATCTACTGCTATAAGTGTTTTTTCTATGAGATGAACTGTCACTGCTGTCCATGACAGTAAATACAAAATTTAGGACCCCCATTATGATGATAGCTTTCAAATATAAACTATTTGACTATGGGGAAGAAACACACTGGTTTAGAAAGAGTAGATGGCAATAACAAACGAGCCATTGTCCAAGAACCCCCTTTGCAGCACAAAATGATGCCAAGACTGTTCCAGTAATATTGCACCAGAATTCAAATCATTCCAATAATGAAGACTATGTTTTCAAAAGCAGCAGATGGTTTTGGCGTTAGAATCAAGAAAGTGTATCCTTTCTCGGCCAGGAGAGACCAAAGAGTAGCTCGGTTGTAAGGCTGAGATTAGCCACTGTTTGTGAAACTTTGAGCACTGTGATTGCAGAAGAGCTTTAATTCTGGCCTGAGGTGATAGGGAGAGCTTTCAGGTGGTGACATGCTTATCTGAATCTTCAGAGAGCATTATTCAGAAAATCAAACTGGTAATCCTATCAGTTGAATCTTTTGAAAACTTTTTAGTACTTATGCTTCTTGTTGGAGAAGAAAGCCATGGGCGGATCCAAAGCACAAAACCAATAATTGGGAACCACTGTTTATGAATGACTTCAAAGGATTTTGGATCAAACTCATTGTGACAGCAGGCTTTCCCCTGGTATTTCAATACTTCCATACTCAGCTTTATCCAAAGCAGGCAGTGAACTGAAAGGCAAAAGTAAAGCAAATGTTTTTCTGATCTTGAAGGGAATCTGAAGACGAGTGTAATTACCAAAGAGAATCAGTTCTGACATGAGTAGGCATGTGTAAGAAAAGAGAAGATGTAAAGAGAACTGATGCATGATCCATAGAAAGTGAAGGATAAGAGCGAGGTGCCTATGCTGCAGGTCAAACTCCCAAGGCAATGGCCACACCACATCTGTTCTTTTCTGTGTCTGGAAGTAATTCTGAAAAGTGAACGCATATGGGGCCGTACGTTGTGCGAGTCCAGTCATGTCTGTGCAATGGTTTAGTGTGATTCTCTGAAAAAAAAAATCAAAACCCAAAAAAACCCTCAAAACAACATTATTTATTTTAATCATTTTTATAGCTCTACCTGTCAGAGGTGTAAATTTAATTATTTACATGTAATACATGCAGTGTTCAGAGCAGCCGTGTCGTAGAAGGCTCATTTATAAATGTATTTCATGACTGTGATGCTGCCAGTTATTTATTTATGAAGGTCCCAAGAAAGACATTCATTGTTGAAAATTCTTGGAATGAAACGAGGAACATATAGATAGTTATGATGGCATTTTTTCAGGATAAACATTACATATCTTTTCCACAATTCACAAAATTTTAAAAACCACATAATGGGTTTCCTTTGCTTTCTAGCTATTCAGCACAAATGTGGTTGTCTATTCATTTCTAGTTAGCCACCTCCTTGGAAACCTCCTGTGGAAAGCTAAAAGAGGATGTAATCGATATCCCCATATTCTGAATCCTCAGCCCTTACTGAGAAATACCCTTACTAATACACAACTGAAATATTTAAGATGTGTTTTGAAGCTGATTCTCTTTCAGAGTTGCAGTAGGAAGAGAAAACCCTTTGAGACTTAATTACTGTAAGGACTATTTATCTTTTCCATTTTCAAATAGATGCTTACCAACCACAGTCATGATTCCTTGTCAGGGAAGAACTATTTCCATATATCATTATGAAATTGAGGTCCGTTTTCAAGGTACCATTACAGTAGCACAAAGGCATGAGCATATACTGGAAAGGCAATGAGATGGCATTTGCTTCAGACTGTAGGCAGCATCTCTCTTATCTTCTTTGTTACATTCCTGACACTACCTATCTATTTACACCAGATTATTCCCTGCTTGTGAGGTGGGCGAAAGGGAGACAGGAGATTGTGCAGCACCCACCCACAGATTCTGAAAAATTAGAAATGGAAAAGGTTAGCCAGCTGATTAGCCACATCAAATGGTTGTGTTGAATTATGAATGAGAAGTTTATTACCAACACAGGTATTGTCCCAAGGGAACAGGCAGTGGGTTGTGCACCATGGAAGGGCAAGCTGTCGTGTTCAAGCATTGCAGCCTCTCTGACCAAACTGGAGAGTTAGGTTGATGGATTGAGAGCTAGACCCAGGTTTTTTCATTGCTGAGGGCAAAGTAAACGCTGATGGCCGTGGTAACTAGTCGGTGCACAGAGCGGAGGTAATGTGTGTGTAATCCCAGTGAGCTCTGGATTTATTGACCCTTCAACTGATTCACAGGATGGGCCTAATGACACTGGGCCAAAAACTACATACGTACAGGGAAATAGCCAAGACTAGCTTTCTCCTGCTTCCTTTCATACATTTTTAGCACTGTATTTTTTTTTAAAGGAAGCAAAGAAAGAAGGTGGAGGTCAGAGCCAAGATCTGATCCAAGGAGACCTTCCCCTGAATCTGGTATCCGAATTTTGAGTCTTGCATGGTTAAAGTCGCTCTAATCAATGTTCTCCACATCGCCTGAAGGTAATACACATAACAGAAATGTCTTGGTTATATCTATGCCTGAGGGCTGGAGGAACTTGGGTTCCAAACCTGCCAAAGGCAAATCACTTAAACATTTTGTTTCTCCACTTGTGAAACAAGGATGTTAATAGTGCCTCTGTGGAAAAAGATGGCTACAGGACTCTAGTTTTGCTTCTGTAGATCCTGTAAATTTATTCAGCTTCAGTTCTTCTGCAGTCTCATCAGCTTCAGCTGGAATTGCGATCTTCACCTCTTCATCCCCACCCCAGGCCTCCTCCTTGGTCCTGCTGTGCTCCTCTCACGGCCCCTGTGTCTGTTCTCCTCCCTTGGGGCCAGGATTTCTCATGTAAGCAGTGGCTGTATTTTTTGTTTCTTTCCCCCCCTTTTTTTCCCATATACTCTGTGTATTTTATTTTGCATCCTGCTTTCCTTTAACTACCTTTGGGGACCCCCAGGTTTGTCACTCATGGAAAACAGATTGCACTGAGAATAGAGAGCAGGCTGGGATAGGGCAGCAAAGGAAAGATACATCTGATGAGGTAAATGCTGGCCCAGAGTCCTGAAGAAACCACAGAGCAGCATTAACATTTCCAGGCAGCTGGCTCAGCAGTGATGTATTCTCCTACTGGTTAAGCAGCGATCGTTGTCAGTGCTCTCGGAGCACCACGCTCCGCAGGAATGAAAAGAGTAGCAGCTAGCGGTGCTGTGAAAAACATGTGCTTGCTCTGCTTGTGGTTGGGACGGGACACACAAAGCATGGCTCCAAAAATCTCCTCTGCAGCACCTTCTCCTGGTCCACCTAAAGAGAAACCGCAGGCAGCGTCTCGAAGAGACTGTCCGCCCTGTTGTCTCCTCAGAGGCAAAGAACGTAATTGCTGCTGTCAAGCCTGTATCGCCACCAGCATCTTTGTGGTGGTGAATGTTCAATGGTAATTGTGATATACATAACTCCTTAAACAAGCCACATTGCCGTGACAAACACCAGCTGAATTCATGTTTACGTGCTGACAGATGCAACCTGCAGCCACTTATGGTTTTGTAGCCATGGGCAAATAATAGTGTAGACAAACTAGCTCTCATTTTTCTCACTTGATCTGTTGAATTCAGCAGTGTTACGCTGCTGTAAAGGAAAGAATAGCTAGACCTGGAGTGTCTTGGCAGGTTTAATTGAGGTCAGTCCCTATTTAAAGGGCAACAGGTCAGCCCGTGGTTTGGGCTCTGTGCCTGCACAGGGGCAAATAAGGATGCAAAACGCTCCTTCCCCGCATGCTGTGGTCTTTCCACATGCTTTCTCTCTCACCTCATGTCCAGGCACACAATGGCAAATGGGCAAAGGCAGCTTCCCAGTGTCCTGCCTCTCACAGTTGAAAGGCCGTCAGGTTGGATTCAGCCACAGTAGCAATGGGGAACAGGCACTCCCTGATGTACTTTACAAAACGTGCACTGTACGAGGCAATGGCAACAGGAGGCTGCAACTCATTTGTCCTCTTACTGCACATAAAGTCACTGGACTTTTCTAGGGGGGGAGAGCATGGAGGGCAATAACACAAGACATGACACAAGCTGGAGCAGAGAAAGCTTGGGGATGTCTGTGAGCCAAGGCCGGAAGAGGACAGTGATGGATCTCATGTGTCAGGGTGCAGCACACACACAGACGCATGGCTGATGTCTTATACTACTTAAAGCCACTGCCTAAATATTATAATGTTAAAAAATAAGATTCTCAGTGGTTCCATCCCATGGAGATCTTGTTCCATTGGAGAATATTTTGTACCATTTGTTGTATTTTTTAAAGTTTAGCTCTTTTGCTGCGGCACGGGAAGTGACAAAGCACCTTCTGTGCTGCCTCATAATCCTGCCAGTAAGGTTCAAATGCAGCGTCTGTTTAAAACAGCATCGATACAGGATGAAAAGTAGCGCTCTAGCAGGGAAGAGGTTGAGTGTATTTGAACTCGTTTCATGTTCCTTTTCGTTGCTTGAGCTTTTCCTACAAGCTTCTACACCCTCATTAATTGCAGCTGACCATAAAACCCTGCAAGTTATTCAAAAGCTTTAATGGTAGGATTTTCAGGGATAGTGTTTAATTGGTTATAAAACTCCACGAACACATTTAGCTGAGGGAGGATTCCTGCAGGCTTACCATCAAAAACCCATTTGATCTGTATTTGCCAATATTCCTGGTAATATCACATGCTCACGTTAACTACTTCATTAGAGTACCAAACAAGAATTTACAAGAGAAGTGAATATATATTCTCTACACTGTTTAAATATAAGTTATTAATAGTGGAAAAGGACACAAAACAACACGTGAACATGCAGGCATGCAGCTAGTTATCTTACAGAAAAACACCTCTGATGTTTCACGTCTTCTATTTTCATAATATTTGTTTAGCTTTCCTGTCTTTGAGGACAAACTATTCTCACACAGCTGTCAGCATCTGTGAAAAGTTTTCTTTAAAGGCCTTGTGAATATATGGCAATGGTTTTTATATTTTTGGTTCCTTTTCTTTTACCGAAATACCCTTTTCTTTTAAGAGCCAAACAAACTTATGAAACAAGCTTATGAACCAGACAATACAACGCTGCAAGAAGACATAAGTTCATGATCTAAAGGAATGCTGAAGCAAACTAATTTAACCCTGTTTTCTGACCCAAAGTTCTCAAAAATTATGTTCAGAGATGCCAGGAATTATCTGCCAGTTGAAAAGGATGATAAACAAATTACTGTAAAAATTATTTACTACTGGTGTAGAGAAAATACAGAAGTGAGATGTGCCCATCATCTTTGGAGTGAGTAGGTTCACAATTGGGAAGAAATTGTTACATTGTAGTGGAAGATAGATATGGGATCAAGTTTTTGCTTCTGTACCACTACAGCAAATCCTACCCTATAGGATAGAAAGACAGAAGATATTATTGTATAGTGCTCTCTGGACTTTATTACGAGTTTGTGTAGATTAAAGCTACTTTAACCTACATTTGGAGATCAAACTGGCCCAAGGATCGCTTCTCAAGGTCCTACAGTAAGTACAGCTCAGCTGAGCTTACAAAACCTCATCATGCTCAGATCTGAGGTCTACTTGATGAAACCACCTATAGCTGAATAGCTAGAAACCACCTACATTCTTCATTTGTAAATCTGACTAAATACACTGGTTTCTTAGAGGTTTTTTTTTGTTTTGTTTCATTTTTATTTTTAATATCTTGCTGCCAAGCAAAGAGAAGTGCCAATTTTAATCATCTGTAAAGCTGTGACATAGTACTGTACTGAAGCAGTCATAACCTTAGAATTTGTGTCCAGATACAGCTCTAAATTTCTGGAGTTTCTCATGACACTGTTGGATTTTGTGCAGGCCCCAGGCATATCTGGGGGCAATCAGCTATAAAACAAACAAACAAACAAACACACAAACAAATTAAAGAGAGGGGTTCAGAATGTTTTGCTCCTTTTTTGCCCCTTTTAGGAGTTTTACTCGCAGCCACTTTGTGACTTTGGCACAGAACTGCATTCCCACACATTGCTTCTCACTTCTTGCTTTCCAGCTTGCATCTTCTATCCAGGGTTTATCTGTAGGGACATCTCCAGATAAACCCTTGATAAGCAGAGGGATACCTCCCTCTGGAGGGACGTCTGCCTTATCTCCTGCTTCTGGGCCATGGTATCCGCATGAGCGGTCTAAGAACCCTCATACTGTCACTTACTGTATCTGCTGTGTCTGGAGGCAGGAGCCTTCAAATAAGGGACAATAACTAGCAATTTAGGGCTTGATGAGCGTATCTGCCCTTCTTCACAGGGCTTTGCTGACCTACACTGCCTAGTCATGGAGGCTTTCTCTGAAAGACTGCTTCAAATGCACAAGGCCCAGGAACTGTTGACATTTGTTCAACTTGCACATTTTGTATATGATTTCCAGATTAGTTTGTGGCAGAATCTTGAATGGCACAATTGGCAAATGCCTAATGCACTTTATTAGAGTAAATAATGATGTGAGAGGATGAAGAAGAGGTATTTCAAACAGCACTTTTACTGAGGGAGACACAAAAATGTGTTTCAAAGACTGAAAAAAAAAGGCTCAAATCTGTGCTCAGAATGCTGCTGAAGCTGCAACACAAGAGAAACTTTTAAAAGCCAGAGACAGCAGGTTATGAGGAAATAGTGTATAGAAGCAGAGAAATGGAGAAAGAAGGAGATTTTAATTCCTATTTCAGTTAGAAAAATGTGCTTGGCAAAAGTGCTCCTCTCCAGACTGAAAATGGCAGTCCCATCAGTTTTCCCAACAGCCCGATTAGTTTTCACCATGACCATAAACCAGCAAACGCAGTAAGGGTAAAAACCTTGATCAGAAAAGGCGGAAATATTTACCAAATGTCAGCACACTCATTTTCAGCATTTGGAAACCTGACAGAGGCCCCTATCCAACTCTCACCGATCCCAGTGGAAACCCTCTTCCCCAACTGATTTCACTGGGATCCAGACAAAGCCTGTAGAGCAAAACTGGTGAGACGAAGATGGAAAGTTAGGGTCAAGTCAATATTCCTGTAATCTGCAGCGTTTCTGGGAGGCTCGGTTTAAGTTTGTACCCTTCCACTCACATACACACTGCACACCAGCCAGACAGGATACTCAGACTTACCGACTTTCTAAATATTTCTTGAAACCTCTGGAATGTTTTGGGCAAGATCCAGGAACTGGAAAAATATAACCGTGGAGCTTCTTGAGAAAAAAAATATAAAATACTGGTAATTATTTGAAAGACCACTAATTTAGAGTGACTGAGGGAACCCAAAAGTTGCTGAACGGGTGGAACAGCTGGGTGAGGTTCCAGGCAGAGGGACTTGCACTGGAAATCAAAGCCACGCAGCTGAGATTGAAGCTGCCGGGCTCACGCTAAACTCTGCCTCAAATTTGTAAGGGCTGGTAACAGCCATACACAGTGCCATCTAGTGGGTCTGGGACAGCTTTTAACCATTTCTTGGGGCTCTCGGAGTAGCTCTGAGGTCGGCTGTCAGAACCTGGCATTGATGACTCTGTAGCTGAAGGGTCTGGTACATCGATTTTCTTGTTGGCACTGTGAAGCATAGCTGCAGCGATAGATGTAGGGCACCGCACAAGATGTCAGCAAGATCAGAACGTACTGAGATCTGCATGAGACTGAAAAACAGTGTATGCCCCATGCTGAGAAGGGAGAAATACTCCTGGGAACTGTAGGAAATGGCATTAATAGGGTATGTGAGGTTTTTTCCCTCCAAAATGAAAAGCAAAGAGGCAAAAAGCATATCTTACTCTCACCTCCCACCAGCACCTGCTGGGTAGAAGGACAGATTTCTTTATTTTTCCTCACCTTTCATTCTGTCACACTGATGTGGGACGGCTAGGGTTGAAGACATTTCTCTCAGGCCTGTCTGCTGTCTCCTGCTCCTGTAACCAGAGTTAAGACTGATCACCGTGATGCGTTCAGGAAAGAGTTTTCCCCAAGCTCTGATTAGGAAGGATCTTTGAATTTTTATTGAAAGTACAAAATCTCTGATGTGGGGAGATGCCAAGAATATTGTCTACAGTTCTTTTTGTAGTGAAGGTCTGGATATTATTATAAGATGTTGGGAAATCCTCTGAGGGCTTTGCAGCGTGGGAAAGAGTAGAGCTCTTTGATCCAGCAGTATGTTACCTGGTTGTGGACAGGGGATGGACTCGATGATTCACGTAGTCTCTTCTAGTCCTTGTTCCTCCCTAGGAGTTTGCTCTGCTCTTCTTTTTCTTCCAAGGAAAGAAGAGTGCAAGATTTCATCCCCTGGGTCAATTGCATGCTGCTTCCTCACTTTGTTTAGCAACATGAATAACTGCTGTCCATGAGATAATTCACCCCTGTGAATAGGTTGGGGGATGCAAAGCCTGGCCTCACTCGCTGTGCGGAGTGGTGGCTTTCAAACCATCAGGGAAGGCTTGTTTGTACTATATAGTGGTCTGCCTCTTGAGACTGGTGGGGTGTAAATGTTCATGTTCCTTGAAATAGAAGTTGATCGGCAGATCAGAACATTGTTTTCTTAATATACGTGCAGAGGATCCTGCAAGCAGATGGAGCAACAAACAATGGCGTGTCAAAGGTACACAGGAGAGACAAATGCGGAAAGAAAAAAGTGAAAACATCAAAGTAGCGATAGAAAAGCCTTTTTTTTTTTTAGCGTTAAGGTGGCTTCAACTGTACTTTCCAGAGTTATAGCCTGCATTTGCAGTTTCTTTCTTAAATATTGAAGGAACCAGACAAAGATTGTAATTGTGTAAACTTGTGCTTAGATAGTGCTGTTTGTTTTCTGCCTTAGCAAATAGAGGAACATCTTTCTTCCAAAGAAAGGGTACAGACTTATCCAACTCAAGAGTATCCAGCATGATTGGATTCCCATTATTCTGGTTTTAGGTTCCAATTTTGTTAGAGTGACATTGTGAATGCCATTAATTTGAATTGATTTTATGAACAAAATTGAATCAAGGACATAATAAATGCTGGAGAGAGGAAAAAATAGTGATTAAAATAAATAGTCCATATTTGTTCTTTATCAAGCTCTCCTTCTCTTATGCCCACATGCACATATCTTTTTCATTTAGCAAAAAAATATATAGCTATATAAAACCTAATAATACTTACTACAATACTTAAAGCATTGTAAAAGATAAAAATAATACCCCATGCTCTTTTTCTTCTCATGGCAATGGTTCCCTATATACCATTAGCAGTTCTCTATAGGTCCTAAAAGAAGACTAAATTCCTTCAATGAGGACTTCAAGTGCAAATGGTTAAGCAGATATTATGACCTTACAGCAAGGATTTCAGCTAAGTCTGAATTCCACAGTCTCAGCTGTGGAAAGAACAAATCCAAGAGTCACAAAGGGATGTTAATAGCACATAGGACTGAACATACATGACTGTGCTAGTCAGTAAGTGAGCCAATAATTAAATAATACAGCACAGTAAAGCTATAAACACATATTAACCATTTAGCACTTTGGGTCCTGATCCAGGAAAACAATTCAGCCTTTGTCTAATTCTAAGCATGTGACTAGTCCCTTTGAAGTAAATGGAAAAAAGTTAATTGGGGTCAGAGCCTCAAAACGTAAGTTTGCCATTTATTCACTTGAGTACCTCCTGCAGAGTGACAGCTCGTGGCTCTCTGCCAGGTCGTGTGTATACCGAGCGGTGGGGTGATTTCAGCCTCTTTCATTCTTTTGGGATCTTCCCCTCCCTGCCCTTAGCATGCCTGTTTTCTTCACTGCTCTGCCTCACACTCTGCTTTCCTATACCGGAACTATCCTCACCTCCTCTCACCTCTTCCCTGAATTATCATGGGACTATCTCCACACAGGCAAACACCACCCATCGGGGACCTAGATGGGCAGTTGCTCTGTGGGCATCATGCATGCCTCCACACAGGGAATTACTGATGATCAGTTGTTAAATTCTAGTGTGAACAAGTTCCCATGGACAAACAGGCTCGATACAGACAGAGCTAGACCTGCTCCCCTGGCTGCCACCAGCAAGCTGTAGTGATTCCATCTGAAGCACGGTTCCTAAATTTAATTGATTTGGGAATCATCGTGTGTAGAATGGGTCTGAAATCATTCCAACACCACTAGCAGTACATACAGCACAGTCTGGGAACCTCTGCCTGGAAAGACACGTACTTTTACTGGAGAAAACCACTATCCTTGAATATTGCATACCTTCCCTCATGAGCCATCAGACACATCTTTCATTTAAGCAGGCACAGAATCAATACTTATTCCAGTAATAGATATCTGACTAATAGCTTAGAAATGTCTGGTGCGAGTCATTCACTCACATTCTTTGCGTCTGTTGCTTGGTGGTCCAAAAAACTGTGAAATACCCACCATAAAGGGGTAAAAAAAAAGTAAATATCCACGCCGTGTGTAGGAAATGTTTGTGTCTGAAAATCTTTATGTCCCTTTTCTACAACACAGCCCAAATGTTTTGTTGTTTTCAGTCTCAATTGCATTCTTCTACTCTAGAGCTATACATGTATTTATTTAACTTCTTGTTTTCCCTTGACTTCTTTCCATGTAATTTTCTTCTCTTTGCCTTTGGCTATGCATAGCTTTTTCTGAAAGAACATTTTGTACATAATCTCTAAGCAGGTTAGTTTCATGTACATGACGACTGATGGGTCTGGGACTGGTAGGACCAGCTCATGGGATTTGTGGATCCCCTCATTCTGCTTTTTGAAAGCTGGGAGGGGGGATACTTTTAGACTGAAAAGTAGAAAATCACATCCAACTTCTATAAATATGAGTGATGTTGCCAACTCATGCTTGCTGTGCTGGAAACGTATTTGGAAGAGAATCTTTTGTTTTGTTGCTAGCAGCAAATAGATACTTTCAATCATTTTTTTTTTTTTTTTTTTTTTTTCTGGTCTCCGTGCTACATCCTGAGCAATTTCTTGTTCAGACAGGTTCCCACTTCCTTTTTACTTCTTGTTAACAAAACAACCCCAACCAAGCAAGGATCAGGTAATGGTTGATTTCTCTCACCAGCAGCACTTGCGATGGGAATGTCCTTGCACATCCCTGAAAGCACCTCTTTACAAAGTGCAGGTTGTGCCAAACAGCCCCAGGACCCAGCCTGGGCTCTCATGCTGTTCCTAGGAGCACCGTCCAACTGCCTGGCTGTGACCGGGCTGATCTGCAATGGGAACAGAGGGCACGTGACCACAGATGTTCTTGCACTAATGATTCATTTTTCATTCTTCTCCACTTAATTTACCAATGGTGATCAAATGGCCTCTTTGATCATGAAATACCCCAAAAGGGCTGAGACTTAGTACTTCTCGCTCTTTGGTAGGGGAAATAGACTTATGTTATCTAGACACTGTTTCATATTGAAATATATGCAACATATTTCTGTCTATTATATGCTTTGTTTGTGTCTACCATACACTTTTGAGGTAAAGAAAGATAGAAAAATTTGTTAGTCTAAAATATTGAACAACAGGTGAGAGTTTAAAAGAAAAAAAACAACAAGGAAAAAGAAAAAGAGAAAACAAAGAAAAAGAAAAAGGGAAAGAAGGAAAAGAAGAAAAAGAAAAAAGAGGATGAAAAGAAGAAAAACCCCAAAATAAAATTGAGAAAAAGAAAAGGAAAGAGAAAAGTGAAAAAAAAAAAGAGAATAAATAGAAAAAGGAAAAGAAAAAGAATAAGAAAGAGGAAAAGCTCAACAGCTTCATCTGAATCAATGCCAGGATCTGAGGAATTTCAGGTTTGTGACCACCTGAGGAACATAAAGAAACTGAAGCGTATGGTACCTGGTAACACGCATCCCAGTGTCCTGAGGGAATTGGTTGATGTAGTTGCCAAACCACTCTCCATGATATTTGAAAAGTCATGTCAGTCAGGTAAAGTCCCTGGTGACTGGAAAAAGGGAAACATTGCCTCCATTTTTAACATGGGTAGAAAGGAGGACCCTGCGAACTACTGACCTGTCTGCCTCACCTCTGAGCCTGGAAAGATCATGTAACAGATCCTCCTAGAAGCTATGCTAAGGCACACGAAGGACAGGAAGGTGACTTGAGACAGCCAGAATGGCTTCACCAAGGGCAAGTCCTGCCTGACCAACCTAGTGGCCTTCTATGATGAAGTGACTCCATCATGGACAAGGGAAGAGCTATGATGTTGTCTATCTGGAATTCTGCAAGGCCGATGACACAGCCCCCCACAACATCCTTTTCTCTAAATTGGAGAGAGATGGATTTGGTGGGTAGACCTTTTAGTGGATGAGGAACTAGTTGAATGGTCACATGCAAAGAGGGTAGTTGCCAATGGATCAATGTCTAGATGGAGATCGGTGACAAGTGGTGTACCTCAGGGATTTGTATTGGGATGAGTACTGCTTAATATCTTCATCAATGACATAGTGAGATCAAGTGCACCCTCAGCAAGTTTGCAGATGACACCAAGCTGAGTGATGTGATTGATATGCTTGAGGGACAGGATGTCATCCAGAGGGACCTGGACAGGTTTGAGAAGTGGGCCCATGTGAACCTCATGAGGTTCAAAAAGGCCAAGTGCAGGGTCCTGCACCTGGGTCAGGGCAACCCTTGGTATCAGTACAGGCTGGGGGATGAAGGGATTGAGAGCAGCCCTGAGAAGAAGGACTTGGGGGTACTGGTGGATGAAAAGCTGGAAATATGGCCAGCAGGTTGAGGGAGGTGTTTCTGCCCCTCTGCTCCATTTTCATGAGACCCCACATGGAGTACTTTGTCCAGCTCTGGAGGCCTTCAGCACGGGAAAGACATGGACCTGTTGAAGCAAGTCCAGAGGAGGGCCACAAAAATGATCAGAGGGCTGGAGCACCTCTCCTATGGGGAAAGGCTGAGAGAGTCGGGATTGTTCAGTCTCCAGGGAGACCTTGTAGTGGCCTTCCAGTACTTAAAGGGAGCTTATAAGAATGATGGGGAAGAACTTTTTAGTAGGGCCTGTTGTGATAGGACAAGGCGTAATGGCGTTAAACTAAAAGAGGGTAGATTTAGGCTAGATATAAGGAAGAAATTTTTTATTGTGAGGGTGGTGAAACACTGGCACAGGTTGCCCAGAGAGGTGGTAGATGCCCCATCCCTGGAAACATTCAAGGTCAGGTTGGATGGGGCTCTGAGCAACCTGATCTAGTGGAAGAGGCCCCCGCTCACTGCAGAGGGTTTGGACTAGATGACCTTTAATGGTCCCTTCCAATCCAAACTATCTTATCATTCTATGAATTTACTCCCTAGAATGAAAGGTATGTGCATGTCCACATGTGTAGAACAGTGCGTTGAAACTCTCTCTCGATGTCTCAAAAGTATTGAGATAAATAATACTGTGATGTCGGGAAGGCAGGAAGAGCAGTGTAATCGGTGCTCAAAATGGTTTCTTCTTAAAACATACTTGGTTGCTCTGGAAGCTTTCACTCTTTGGATTGGGATTTTCCATTGTGGTGGCCTCCTCTTACTTGTACAAATACTGCTGTAAATTTGGGGAACGTAGAATCATAGAATAGTTTGGGTTGGAAGGCACCTTTAAAGGTCTAGTCCAACCCCCCGCAATGAGCAGGGACATCGTCAATCACCAGGTCTGTGATTTTTACTAAAGCATATCTTCATGCAGAGCATCCAGTAAATAACAGCTGATTTTGGCAACAATTAGCAAAGTGCTTCAGAGCTTTCAGAGCAGTCTAAGATGTTGTATGGACAAGAAGAAACAGTAGCAGCATAACTGCACAGCCCTTTACCTTGCTCTGCAGTCACTGCAAAGTCAAGTTGCTCTGCCTAAACTAGCCAGCTTTCTATCAATTCCCGGGAATGTCGATGGGATATGCCAAGTGTTATCTATACCTGTTGAATGATCGCTAGTTAAAATGGTGGAAGTATTCCTGGGAAATTATTTAGTATAGTGTAAAGATGTATTTTCTTCCACAGAAAAGGTCCTTGGTAATTTTCTAGAATAAAACAAACAAACAAACAAACAAACAATCAAACAATCCTATCAGAGAAATCTTCTCCCTGCCCTTTTCTCTTCTACACCTGGGTCCTTTCTTCAGCAGGGGGATGGATGTCCTTACCATGCTAACCCCTTAATATATTTTTGCTTCACTCTTTCTATTTTCAGAACTCAGATTTGTTGACTTTGGTTGTTTTCCTACCTTTTTTTTTTTTTTTCCTTCCCTCAAAGCTCTAATTATGTTCTTTTGATATTGCCACAGCTCACACTCAGTGTGAAGCAGGGTTCAGCACTCTTGCTTAAATTGACTTTTTCGTGCTCTCTTGTCACTTCTGTCATAGCCAAACAAATTGGCTAGTACGAAAGCTGTGACCTGACTGCATTATTTACAGACAGAGATGGTCATCTCTTTGACATTAGAACATAGGCTAAAGAGGGACCTGAGGGGCCTTGTTTTTTTGTAAGAAACTTGCCCAGACTCTTGAGCTGACAGCCCCAGAATATGAAATCAAGGGAAGAATTTGGTCTAGGTAGTCTGCCAAGGGTCACGTCCCACCACCTGGGGGCTGGTAGCATCAGCGCTGCTGAAGCATGAGGCACAGGCCTGTGTAGTTAGAGGTAATGTATGAAGGAAAAACAGAAACAGCTTTATTTTGTGCCTCATCTTTATTTGGTATGAGCTCATATGTGGAAGTGCTTGGTACTTTGACTCATGTTAAAAATAATCGTTATGATTATGAGAAATGCATTTTCTCATTCAATAAAACAAAAAAAAAAGCAAATATTTGATCCAGTGTACAGGGATAGGATTGACTTGTAATGAACTCTATGGGGTCTCTTGTTAGTTTTTACATGTGGACTTGTAACTTCTGGCCTTTTTCTGGCATGCCAGACATACCAAATTGTTTATAGAGCTATATTCACAAAATATGGGAGCTTTAAAATTTATGTCCCTGGATATACTTTCCAAAGCAGGGTGCCTGAGCTGGTACAAAGTGCACTCATATTTGTTCCTCAACATTAACAAATTCACTCAAATTGAATTTGAAAGGTGCAGGGTGTTTTATTTCCAGAAAATAACAGGATTTCTACAAGACATTTGGGATAATTTATGGCCTTGTCCTGTAACACCAACTGACTGTTAAATAATATAGGGGAGAAATGTATGATTGAAAGCAGAGAATATAAAGACCTAGCAGATTATGTAATCTTTATCTTTTCCAGTATATTGACTTCTCTGGTAGGTACTGGATAAACACAATGCTTTCCTGACTAGTCTCTATACTTAATTTTTTAAGCTGTATTTTTGAGCAAAATTTTTTCTTCAGACATTAAGAGGGCATCACAGAACAGGCAAACGGAGTATTTATTCTACAGAGCTCTCAGAACTGAGGCCTTATATCTGCCACTATATCTTTTATTTGCTCAGTGTCCTGTTTGCCTTATGATGTTACTGAGGTAAGAACTGCAAGAAGACCAGTAGTGTAGGGCATCATTTATCACTGAAAAAAATCAAGCTGTGTATTCATCAATGGATTGCTGTGACTTGCTTGCTAGATAAGTGGAAGTGTTTAACACAGTCAGGTGTTCAAATCCTGCTCCCTTTCTGAATTGCCTCATTGTTTGCTGGTGGCTCACAAACAGAGTGAAGGCATGAATGGGACTTGGGAAAGCACCTCTGCTTGAAGAGAATACATATGAAGATGAGAAAGCAGTGCCAGATTGTGCTCCGATGAAAGAGCAATTGTGGCAGATATCCAAAGACTATTGAAAAAAGGGACCTGAGGAAATAAGATTTGTATATATCCGTCAGGTGAATAATACCTTAGTTGAATTATGTATACCATGGAAAAGTTCGATAATCTCTAGGAAGGTAAAGTTGATTTTTTAATAATTAAAGCTACTCTCTGTCTGTCTTCTTGTTTGAGTACTTATTTCCTGCATTTAGAAAGTCAAAGGCATTAAGGTCATTTTGTGAAATATATATATGAATAAGAAATAAATACGAACACGACAATTTAGAGACATCCTACATGGTGGCTATTTGTCAACATGTTGTTTCATCCTCTCAAGAGAAAACAGCAAGAGAAAACGTTAAGGCAATTCATTTTCATTCTGTTCTTCAGTTCCTCCTCTACTTCTCTTTTTGCTATTGCCTTTCCTTATCTTACCACGATTTTACTTAGATTCTAAGGTCTAAATAAATTTGACTAAGGGGCTGCTGCTTCAAACTAGTGCAGTATTTGCAACTTTTTGGAAGATTGCTACAATGCATGCAATAAATAATTGAATGAAAATTTTGAATACAAAGATTCAAAGCCTAGAGAAGTATCATTACCTCATCTGTCTTATGTATGACACTTGCGTGACACTTGTGATCCTTGTGTGCTTTGGTTGCAACTGTCTGATTCATAAATGACTCTGGCTTGAATATCTGTCCTGTTATTTGAGCCACTCATGTAAATATTGAATAATTATATAGTAAAATATATTAGAAATAGCATAATAAATAATAACACACAGAGTAAATTTTAATTATATTTCTATAATAAATTATAATATTTTGTGTAATGATGATGATTTTTTGAACCATGCTTCCTAAGTGCTTTTGGTTTGATAGTGAGCCCTTGATAACTGCTATTTCAGTTTAGTTTTTTCACTGCTTATTCACTTAATCTATAGTGACTTTGTTTTGGCTAGTGATGTACAAACTTATTCTGGTTGTGAAAGACTACTTACAGACTGATAATTCTGTGCAACCCAAATACTTGCTTAAACAACTGCATTTTGGTTAAGCTTGCAGTCTAATGACAGTCATGACCATATGTGGGGTTCTGACCCTAGTTTGTGAACAACCACTCTAGACTGTATTTCCATTGTTTGTTTATGAGGATGTCATGTGAGGCACTATCACAAGCTTATTATAGCCAGGCATGTCATGTCATGTCATGTCATGTCATGTCATGTCATACATCTACTGCTTCCTGCCTACCCTATAAGTCAGTTATCCTCCCCTATTATAGCCAGTTATCCTGTCAAAGAAAGAAATTCGATTGAACTGACAAACTGTGTTGGCTGGCACCCTACCAGGTACCGGTGGGGCCTGCCAAGATTTGTTTTGGCAGCCTCTCCCACCAGAGCTATGAAAGCTGGTGGGGCACAGAAAAACAGATGTTGTGCTTATGCTGAGGAATAATTTATAATGACATTGCTTATGATAAATCTATGCTGTCTGTTTCTTCCTGCCTTAGGAGTTTCCATATTAGCATTCTTGCACCAGGTGAGATCCTTGACTGTGGAGGCATTAATGATTTCCTTTGAAAAACTGTGAAAAGAGGTTGAAGTTATACAAAGCTTCAGAAAGAATGTTGTTATACCTTTCTTCAAGAAGAGAAATGTGGGGAAAAAAACCCAAGAACTTTTATTTCTGTGCATAAACACTTAGAAGATAAGAAGATGATGAATATGTGGTACCAGGTCATAGTAAGCAATTCAGAGGCCCTGGCCGTGGTTTCTGCAGATGTGCAGTGCCGCACATACCAGGGAAGATCAACGAGTTGGAATGACTGAATAGTCACTGAGGGGACCTGTACCCTGTGAGCAGTGACTGTGTCTGCCCACAAGAGAGGACTACTGGTGCGAGAAGCTACACTGTTCTGATCCCCCGATCTACAAGGCTGGGGTACCTACTGGACCACACTCCAGCCCCCTTCCAATCAGGATCCTGCCTTGCCTTTGGATGGAGGCAGGCATGGAGAGGCAGGAAAAAAAAGCTGGGGATATGATGGGTAGAAAGAGGTTGGAGAGAGACACCAAGGTGGGAGGCCTCCAGGCTTCGTAGTGTAGGATACTGAATTCACAGCAAGTGTTAGATGCAGACACAGATGGGGTGCATTTCATATCTGTAAGTTTGATATATCTAGTATTGGACCCCTTACAACAGTCATGACCATTTTGAACTGGAAACACAAGGTATGGTGTCTCAGTTATTTAAGCCTTGAATCAACACTAGAGCCAAAATAGATTTATCAAGAACAAATTATTTTAAATCCATTTAATTTCCTTCTGGGAAGGGATAACAGCCCCCGTGGACAAGAGACAAGAGGTAAGTATGATGTTACTTGGCTTTATTAACTGTTTTCACACTGTTTCATAACATTGTCTTAAGCAATGAAGGAAATGGGGTCAATAGGAAATAATCAAAAGGTGCCGCAAAACTGCCTGGAGAAACACACATGGAATAGCTGCCATTGGTCCAGTGTGGGGGTTTTTCCTATGCTCAAAGCTATTCACATTTTGTTACTTACTGAAAACTTTTGCGTTTGAATAAAAGATATGTTTATTAAAACCAGAAATTATGACAAAATTGAGAAATTATGACAAAATGAGAGAAGCTACAGAATTCTGTAGGACAGAGTGAGAACTCAGAATTAATTGATGCTATTAGAGATACTTTCTGAAATAGGATGCTGTTCACTACAGATAATTCCAAAGAGTTTAATTAGGTTCATCCCATCTAAACTTTATCTAACAGTTTGGGATGCAGTCTAATCCAGTAGAAGAGAGTCAACATCCCCAAAATCAGCTAAAAGAGTTTGCTGTTGTGGTTAGGAAATGTGGAAAAAACTGAATTTAGAGAGTAACCCCTGCACAGTTTGAAGATGCCTTGACTATGAATCTGCAATATCATGCAGATCTGGAAAAAGCAAATGCCAAGCAGGATATCGCATATACTTACCGAGATGTGTCTTGCAGACCCAGGAACTGTGCCATTTACACTGAAAATGGACAGGGATATTTAGGGATAAATGGTATTTCATTTTCCTGAGACAATAGGCTGAATTGACATGGACCTGTTGGAGTGAGTCCAGAGGAGGGCCACAAAGATGATCAGAGGGCTGGAGCACCTCTCTTATGAAGACAGGCTGACAGTTGGGGTTGTTCAGCCTGGAGAAGAGAAGGCTTCAGGGAGACCATATAGCAGCCTTTCAGGGGGCCTACAGAAAAGGCAGGGAGGGATCTTTGTCAGAGAGTGTAGCGATAGGACAAGGGGTAACAGTTCTAAACTGAAAGAGGATAGATTTAGATCAGATATTAGGAATAAATTCTTTACTGTGAGGGTGGTGAGGCACTGGAACAGTTTGGCCAGAGAAGTTGTGGATTCCCCATCCCTGGAAGTGTTCAAGGCCAGTCTGGATGGGGCTTTGAGCAACCTGGTCTAGTGGGAGGTGTCCCTGCCCATGGTAGGAGGTTGGAACTAGATCTCTAAGGTCCTTTCCAGCTCTATTCATTCTATGATTCCATTAATTCTGTAAGCAATCCCAGACTGGTAAACATTATTGACCAGGCTTCCAGTAGCAATTCACCTATTGTGCTCAAATATCAATGTCAACTACATCAGTATTGACTCATCTTTACCCTTTCACCAGCAAATCAGAAACTTAATGGTTTCTTGTGTACTAATGAATGGTGTATTTTGCTTCCCTGCAGAAGCCACTCTATTCAGTGCAGTTGATATCCCCATTTTTGAAGATTTTCACATGTGTTAAAAATGAGAGACAGATTGAATTAATTCTCTGTTAGGAGTTTCCTGGGTCTCTCTTTTGAGCTACCAACTTTGCCCCTTCTTGACACTACGTTTCAGCTCTCATTTCTTCCACTCACCTGGGAATCAGGGAGGGACTAGTGTATAGAGTTCAGTCTTTTGTTGCCTCCACACTTGTCTGTCTTCAAATTGAAGATCTCAGAATTGCCCAGCTGAGGGCCATGCCAAAATGCATTAAAAAAAAGCCCGGGAGATGTGTGGACAGCATCTAGATATGGAAGGGCTATTACAAGCTTTGGCAATGTCTGTGCCAGAGTAAGACATCTTGGAAAGTCTTGTATCAATAAATCTCTGTCTTCTGACTCATGACTGCCTTGCAGACTTCTAGTGCACACCTCAAACAGCCTGCCTGGCTTCACATACCTGGACATGTAGAGTCCCACATGCCCTTGAGGGCTCTCTGCGCTCAGCTGGAGTGAAGAAGATGGATTAATTTGATCTTGACAGCACTCTTGGAGCCCTCATAGTAGATAGAGTCTGATACAGTTATTGAGATTTCTGTGGTTCCAGCAGATAAAGAAGACCTATTGCCAGAGAAGACATCCACTTCAGTTTGTTTGGTGACTTGGGCTTGTTATTTTTTTTTTCACATTGGCTTATTTATCTGTAAAATTACATTTTAAAATTTTGTTTTTAAGTTTTCTGGATATGTACACTGTGCTTAGTGCTGCTTTTCTAACTACGCTGATCTGAAAAGATGCCAAGTTGCTGTACAAATTAGAACCACCACAAAAATGAAGCCCTGCAGTGAAAAACATTGCCAACAGTCTATCTGTAGAAATGAAGATAACTAAGGGATAGGATAATTGCAACCAGAAAAATAAAGTACCTTTTGAGCAAAGAACACATGATAGCACCAATTTTTTTTTGATGGGCCATTGCCATCAAGTACTTTGTCAAAATTGAATTTTGAACACCTAAGAGCTATTTTCCCAAATGCAAATGAAATCTGAAATCTATACGTAGTAATTAACAAAAAGAAATAAATGAACACATCTTTAATAAAAAAAAAAAAGCACAACAAATTCCTACAAAATATAGTTCATTTATTGTTGAGTCTACAAAACTGGTAATGTGGCAGCAGACGATTGGTGCGAAGTTAGTGTTACTGTGTCTTACATATTTTCTCTGGCAGCTCTATAGCTTTTAACATCTGCCTCGACGTGTCTTAGCAGAAATGCTCCTGCTTCTTTCCATCATCCTTTCAAGGATATGAGAAATCAAGGATGTGATTGCAAGAGTTTCTGGAGTGAAATCTCAACCACTGGGAATGCTGGCATTTTTGAGTATGAGCCAGCTCTGCATAAGCTCAGCATCTCTGGATTTTTAACTTTGTCCTTTTTTTTTTTTGTGTGTGTGACTTATTTCTTTCTTATGGTAGTATTTTATTTTTCAAACTCTATTAGAATAAATGAGTTCAGAGAACTTCTTCAAAACTCACTGCTGGGAACAGCAAGAGAGGCTCCTTGGACGTATTAAAGAGACTCTCTGATCCCTGAAAATTAGGGCAAGGAATATAGCACATCCTCACAAAATAAGTCTGAAAAGATGTCTGTATATGTAAATTTCCACCAGTCTAAAATTACAATGTGCTTGTCATTTTTCCAAGCAGAGGGATATCACTGTCAGACCGTGACCCAGTGCTGTGCCCAAGGGCTCCTTGTAGCACCCAGGGTAAACCACACTGAAATTCCCTTTGCCTCAACTACCCATTGGTTAAGTGATAATGATGGCACATATGGGTCTTGTCAGGTAAAAATTTGAGGGACACTGTAATACAATGCCAAACAGACTCTGTAAAATGGAAAAGTATCGCTGAAAGAACCTGTTTTCTAAAATGTGCTGTAATCTTTAAATAAAGACCAAGCTTTTGACAGAGTCAGTACGTATGGGACAAATGCAATACTTTCTGATCTCTGAAGTTCTTCTAGCAGAAATTAATCATGTTGCAAAAAATCCATAACCATCTAGTCAGTAGCAAATATCTTTGAAATTTTAATGAGAAGACTATTTTGGCATATAAGCTTTCCCACCCTCCCCCACTCCCCCCACAGTAAAAAATGAGGATTTGTACATTTATTTTTCTTTTATTTAAAGCAAAATTTTAGCAGAAATTGATTATTTATTGGATATGGGATAACTCAGGGACAGGAGGAAGAAGGATAATGGTTTCACACTTTAAAATGTAAAGGAATATACTTTGAAAATTATTGTCATTAAAGAGGCATTAGAGTTTTGGCCAGTCGAGAGAAACAAGCACTTTGCTAAATCTGGATGTCTGGTTTCAGAGCCATGTATTTAGGTTCTAGTACATTCAGATTTCACACATTATGGAATTTTTTTAAGGTTGTTTAAGAAATTCTGTGACTCTTTCTTCAATTAAGATACGATTCTTGAGTACTTGCGGGTGGAAGTAATACACGTTCATCATATGAGGCTATTTTTTCTTGGGTGCCTACTCTCTCACTTGATGGAAATAGAACTGATCAAAATAAAAAAGCATTTCTACAGAGTTATAAAATTAAGCTGTAGGAATTTTCTGATGTGCTATCATGTCACTCAGTGCCATAGCTGAATTGCTGAATAAATGGAAAAAAAAAGCCCTGTGCAACCGAGGAAATTAAAGGTCACATGCAGCAGTAAAATGAAAGTAAAATTCTGCATTATATATGCACATAAAGACATTTTACTTCTCTGTGTTATTTAAATTTTTCATTTGATACTCGTGGCCAGCATGAGAATGAAATGAAACCTGGACAATGTTCTTCTACCTCACACTTCGTGAAAATATGTTTTTTTGGGGAAACTATTCCTCAAATGCCTATAGCAGAAGCTCACCTTTGATGCATTCTGTCCTTTAAGACATCTTTAACAGTTTGAGGTCACTACTGGAGGTCATATTCCTGCAAGTGAAAGAAAGCCATCAACCTCTGCTTTTCACATAAATGTTTTGAATTTCTGACATTTTTTAAAACACATTGTGTCTCTTTCTCCTTCACAGTGTCCTGAAGTGAGAAAATAGTATTATTTTATAAACTTAGGGTAGATTGCAGCCTCTGTAACTTAGGTGGTTATGCAGAGATATACAGTAGTAGTATTGTCCTTCAGGAGCTCTATCTATCTACCTCTATTGCCTAGAATAAGAAATATAGGTATTTTCTGCCTAAATTAAGACATAAATTAGGTTCTCAGGTTAGACAGACTAGATGACATGTTATAACTCTGCATGTTGTAACCACCAGGATTTCTTACCAGCAGTACTGATGTAAGGGAGATGGAGCTAGCATCTACAACACAGAAGGGTGGAGGGGAGGCTTGTGCCCTTCTGGAGTGGAGCTGGTTGCTAGCTGGGACACTTCTGTTGGTCTAAAATGGCATTAGATGCATATGTGGCATGGCTGAATCCTGTTTGTGTAATCTGACATTGAGAAGGAGGGCTCCAACAAGAGATATTAGACTCTTCATCTATCTACATGTCTTTGCCTTTGGCTCAAGAGAAATTAAACACTAGACAATAAGGAAAAGAATAAATTCAACTGGATTCCTACTTTCAAGATGTGGAGAATGATTTTTCATCTTTGTCTTAGAGGTAATCAGTCAGTTACATTTGAAGGTGTCTGAAGAAAAGCAGTGGTAATCCAGGAAAGTTGCTTTCTATTTTTGGCTGGTACCATCGTTTAGAATTTTACCAGATAGGCAGAGATGAAAAAACATTATATAAAAGTTGTGTGGAGTTACTAATGACCTTTATCTAAAGAAATAATGGAATAAACTGACTTCAACAGCAAACACAGTTCAACAACAAGTACTCTGATTCATGGCCAAAATTTAGGGGAATTTTATGGTATAAAAAGAATTTGTATCATCTGAGACTTGATCACATGTATTTTTGTTTGAATGGAGAAAGGTTGCTTTTGTACAGAGAAAGAAAGAGGATTCATAATAAGTCCACTACTTTGGTTGAAAGAATAATCAGCACATAAATCTTCAAATTTAACCCTGATGGGTGTCCCCCTGACCACAAGTAAGAACAAGTTGGAAGAAGATGTTGCCTGAATGCTTGCTGAGCAGGGAATTTAATTAACTTACCTTCAAAGGATAATTTCCACAGCATATCAAGATAAAGGATCTGAAGGAACCTGTAATTATTAAAACCAAATTTAATTTGTTGTTGGATGAAAAGCACAAAATAACTTAAAAAAATGAAAAAAATGAACTGTCTATCATCTCAGCTGAGATACAAGCAATCACATTTTTGTTGTATGGACTTGTCTGTGATCAGGAATTTCAAATTGCCAGTGAGTTAGTAAATGTGATCATCATATCATGGGCACATTACTACCAACATAAATATCAGCTGAAATGATTATTTGCTCCCCCAGACCATCCTATCTTCCATTATTGTATTGCACCATGGTATTCCTACTTGTACAGGCTCACAACCTAACATCCTCAATTATTTGTGACAATAATAATTGAGAAATAGAAATTATATGATGGGCCACAGCTCTTTAAACAGAACCAACATTGGAATTGAATTTTACAAGAAACTTACACCAGTTCCAAAATTAGCTTCGATTTTATTTATTTATTTATGGGTTTTTTTTACGAGAATAGCATATACAAGGGCAGTGCCTTATGCTTCTTCAATAAGCTAATATTTTGTTTAATTATAGAAAGCATAAATAACCGAACTAAGTAATAAGTCTGCTAATGTGGTGATAGCTGGTGCAGGTGATTACTCCCAGAGGGTTCTGTTCTTGTCACAGTCACTCTCATCCCTTCTTCTAAATCCTCCTGTGCAACATTTACAATAGAATTTGCTGTGTTTCAATTTAGTCAATGTGCATTTTGGACAAGCAATTTTATAGATTGAGAGAAATGAGAGACCCAATAACATTTAAAGAACTATCCAAGGCAATCTCTTAAGAATTAGAGAATGATCCTGAGAACTGGGGAGGGCAAATATAGGACTTTAGAAACAGGACGAGAAAAATCTGGTTGATTTTCTAAACTTCATTGTCCAGAGAGGTGTTGGTGCAGCTGATTCTGAACACTGAGATGATCTTACAATAGAACAAGATTGTAAGAAACAGCAAGTATACCTCTTGCTAGCAAGTCACACCCAAGTAAATGATGCTTTGACTAGTTCATTTGTACAGCATCTAAGGAAGAGGGTGGGGACAATAAGATGATCTAATAAAGCTTCGTAAAATAATGACATCTCACACACAAATTACTGTCTGCATGACATTACTGTAAACTGGATGCCCAGTGTAGGCAAAACCAATTATCGTTAGTGCATTGTGAAAGTTTAATTGGCTGGGAACGTTTTCTTACAGGAAAATCACAAACTATATTTATAGAGATGGATGCAAATTAACTCCATCTATGTGTGGATAACACTTGCCTAGGAGGGGTTGAAGCTTTTTCAAGGACAGGATAAAGTACTAGGTACAAAGAGGACAAACTGCAGATACTGGGCTCATCCCATAGATGCAATTCATCAACCTCAGTGGCATTTTATATTTTGATAAATGGCATTTTTCCAAATTCTGGGACTTGTCAGGCACTGACAATTTGATCTTCAACAACTGAGTTCTATGGGAGCTTTATGAATTTCACAGGAGTGGGAGGAGGGCTTTAACTATTCATATTATTCCAGAACAGAAAGAAGGACTCATCTTCATTTCAGTCTCTTGAAGTGAAAACATTAAGTGGAAAAGTTCCTGTTCACTCCTTTCCGCTCTTAATGACAGAAATGCAGAGAAACCCCTTCTGTAACTACCTATCTCCTTTGTCCAAATTGCATTTTGTCATCTTACACTTCAGGCTGATGCAGCTACATAGCTCAAAGCTCTGTTCCATGCCTTCTCCCTGGGAGCTGAAGCAGAGGAGATGAGAAGAGTATTGTGGCTCCACTTCTTTCTTCAGCTCTGGAACAATGACAGAAGGACTTACGCATGAGTCACACACTTGTCAAAAAGTTACTTTGAGATTGGACAATCGTATCAGGTTGAGGAATCAGGAGAGGAAATACAATGTAAACTCACAGAACTACACTACAGTGTCACTTACTTGGCCCCAAATATGGGCTAATATTTGTGGCTTTGTTTATTGTTTTTATTAAGACAAATTTATGTTAGAATTGTTAGTTTCTTTCATGTAATAATTTATAAAATCCTATAGACAAAATTCTGTTTTCCAGAACACAGTAAGAATAAGACACCTAGGGGGAATTCCTTTGCTATGGTCTCTCAGCCTAACCTTCTACCCAAGTGCTCTACCCAAGAAACTCCTTTTCCTGGTTTGCCTGAGTTTCTTTCAAGTTTACACTCTCACTGATTGTTTTGAAGCCTCCTCAGTTTCTTCCTGTCCACTGTCTGCTTCTCAGCTCCTTCTGACAAATGAATACAAATAGCTTCACTAATTAATTCCTGGCCCCTGTGTTTTCCTTCAGTTTGGTTTGGGCCGTGGCTTTCATTATATCTTTTTTTTGCTCAACAAGGGGCATTTAATCATTCCTTCTTTTAGTGTTACTGGAAGGACGTGATTGTGGTCTCCAGCAGGCTTTTTAATTTGAAACAGTGAAATTCAGACTTGTTACGACGAAAGATTCTTTTCTGGCCTACTCTTAATTACCATTTCCAGACATTCTCAAAAGAGAATTGTTGGTATGGATCCAGGAAATTTTTTATATGTTTCTTTCATTTAGGTGTGGCAACCACACAACCACAGGCACAAATAGATTATCCTAGGGTCAGAGACTCGTTATGTGCAAGTGGAAAATGTAGTGTGGGAGAGAAGGCTGAAAAGCCTGGTTAAAAGAAGAGTCTTGACGACAATATCAATTAACGTGGCTATTTTATCAGTTTTTGTCATAATGTATGTACAGTAATGAATGATGATATAGTTCACCGGAGAGATGAAACTGAAGTTCATTTATTCACTTGGACAGACAAATTTGCATTTGAAGTATGGTAAAAGCTAGCTGTGTAACACCTTTTATATTCGAACATATTACCATTAATCTGGTTGCCACATAAACTAAAAATGGCATTGATTCCAAGTGAATAAACATTAATTTTCCTTTCTCCAGTAGTTATGCTGCTTTCTCAAATACGGTTTTATTGTTATATTTCCAGGCAAACCTTTTTTTGAGGAAAAGATTGTGAAAATGGCACATGTGGTTTTGCAAGGTGGCATTGTGAACACGTGAAGTCTGGTGGTTATAGTGATATACAGAAATTCCTGAAACGAGAAGTGTCCCTAGGTGTTGTAATTTTTCTTCTATTGCCTGTCATGAATGAGGGGCCCAATTGCTACACATAAGGAAATTACCCCCTTAATTTTTCTTGTGTTTTAATGTGTCAGGTCAGCCACCCCCCCGAAAATCCCAAAAGGGGTGTACCTGAAACTCATTTTTTATATGAACTTTGACATCTTAGCAAAGCTACACTTCAGAGGTTGAAACCATTTACAGGATTTAGGTGACCAGATCCCAGTATCTAATTAAGACCTTTTAGACACTGGTCTGACAATTAGAGTACTTGTCCAGGAAGTGGGAGACCTGGCTTTCAGACCAGGAAATGCACCAATCACCCAACATTTTGCGTAGCAAGCAATCCTCCCTCTGGGTGCTGTTGGGCTATGGTACAGACAGGAATGCACAAGGAGAACAGACGAGCTTTGTAACATAGTGGTTAGAGAACTCACTTTGCTTTTGGAAAAGCTTGGCTCCTGGGCCACGTGCCCAGAACTGTTTGTGCATTTTACTTCAGCTCATTGCTGGATAAAAACAGAAACACTGAAGAGAACAATGACTGGAACTGCACCTCTGTGCCTTTCCAGCAAAGTTCCTGAGTCATTACAATATTAAGTCAAGCACCCATTGCCACTGTGGTTTTGACTGTCCGTGATTCCAGCATCAACAAGAGATATGGAAAGTGAATGTTTTTCCAGCACAATCAGTTGTTTAGTAGTTCAGGCAAAATAGAACTCACACAACATAGAACGCACACAAAGTAGAACATAGGTAAATAAAAGAGTCTTAAATGGAGATTTGGTCTCTGTGACACTTGAAGGGTGAAAACATAAGTTTGTGAAAAACATGGTTTTTTCAGCTGATCTCAGAGAAATATGTTATAAACATGCTTTACATTTAAGTATGCATAAGAGAGACAGTTGCAGTAATGACTTTTTGGGTTGCAGCTTCATGTTGGAGAGGGAGTTTAAATCATGCAAAAAATGGTAATACTTGATAAGTCAACTAGATAAGGCTGTAAGTGCGCAGCACACCTCAAGTACATGAATGCGCTAGATGGACTAAAAGATAATTAAAAGATCACCTAAAAGATGAACTTTCAATTGACCAGTACTTTGAACTTACGCAACTAGGCTATTCTTGGAGCGCTAAAATGCTCTAGATCTTCTTCCAGCTTCCATGAATAGACAACCTTTCCTAAATCTATTTAGTTTTGAATAACCCTGACTGAGGCTCAGCAACTTTGCCAGTTCTTGGAGTGATTTCATGTAATTGCCATGAGTCTTTGTTTTAGAATTCATAAGTGTCCTTCACAGGATGAGCAGCTTCTTTTCCTGTTAGTCATTTGACTGACAAATTTCAGCCTAGCTGAGGACAGAACTCTTGTTGGTCTCTTCTATCATAGAAACACTGGAGGAAATAAAATCTCCATAATATTTTTCACCATTTTAAAATTTTCTTTACTGCCTCAAGATGAGCCTTTTAGCTTATATAGGAACCCAACAGTCAGATGCGTATTCTCTAATTCATATTTTCATGAAGTTCAAGATGATGATTGTTTCTATTTGTGTAGACCTTTGTTTTTGTAGAAGCAACATTTAAAAAAAAAAAATTTATCAAAAGTATATGAAAGAGGTAAGCATACGAAAAATGCTAAAAGCATTTTTTATTTAATAACACTTTAATTAGGATGACTGAACTGCTGGGAGAACTAAATAGAAGAATGTTCCCAACTTTCAACATTACACAATGGTATAATATCTTGTTTTTGGATTATTGTCTCTTCCTAAAAAAGTATGGTCTCCAGATCCCAGTGAAGATAACCTCAGTAGCACAGCAGGCTTCAGAAAATGGCTCCAGTGGCTTCAACAGTGTGTTCCTGATTTCCTCTGGTTCTCTGCTGTTTTAATTCTTTCTTACAGCTTTAACTTCTCTTTCTTAAAAAGTTCTGGACTTTTAACCACCTATTGCCCTGAGCTACATTTAAAATTGGTGTAACTGAAAGCGCAATTTTATTTCCCTTATATTTATGGAAATTTCCACTGGTGTATTAGATGATAGGAATCTGTTTATACTCAGCTTCACTGTCACTCTTTAGAACAGCTATTTCCCTTTATCATAGATAAAGTGAATATTTTCATATAGTCACAAGGGAGTGAAATATATTTCAGAACAGGAAAGTATAATTAGAAAAATCTCAGAGGGGAAAAATCTTTAAAGTACTTTTGAGTTGTTTCAAAAATCAATTAGATTTCAAGGGGTCTGTGTCTAATTCTGATTCTCAGAATGATTTATTGGGAAATAAACTTCCCAATCAATTTAATTACACTATCTACATCTGTTCATATTTATCTAGAGTTTATGAGATGGATCAAGACTGTTGCCGACTCTTGTGATTTTATTACATGTCTTATGAGATTTGGCTGAGAGTTTTTCTAAGTCTCATGTGACCTCACATTTATTGTTTCAAACCTAATGAAATCTTCCTCTAGTATAATTACTTTCTGCAGGGCTTAAATGAAACTACCTTTCTTTAGCTATGGTACGATCACTCCCTACAGTCTTTGTCTTTACAGTAAGAATTTGCCATGAGAAGTAGGATTGCTGCCACCAGCTTCTCAAGACCTTGTCGAATATAAGAAATATTTGTATCTGTGACTAATAGGGTATTTAGAAAACTGTAAGGAAATAAATTAATAACAATAACTATATTTAAGAAAGATAAACTGTTTTCTCTTCTAGATCATATTTTGAAAGAAAGGATGAACCAGAAAAATGGTTTTTAAAGCCACACGTATTGTGTGAAACTAATCCAAAAGCTTCTTTGACAATATAACAAACATTGAAGACACCATCCTCCCCCCCCCCTACCCCCAACTATTAGTCTACACTATCTGAACTTCATTAACCCACATAATACAGTATTCTATTTCAAAGAATATTGGCACTGGGCCAGAGTTAGACAAAAATTGTCTTCAGGAGAACTCTTGAGGAGATGTGTTGCTTAGGGAAAAATTAGGCAGGATAGAAATCACAGTGGAGTTCCTCGGCAGCTTGTTCAGGGATTGTTTTCTGTAATTTTGTCATTAGTGGCATGGAAAAACCTAAGCTCTGTTGTTTATGGGTTCCATTACCAATATGAAAGGAAATTCAACTTTCACAGTGAAATTCCATAGTGAATTTGGGTAACCTTGAGCTCATGTAAAAGTAGTGAATGGAAATAAATTAGTATAATGTACAATGCTGATTTTCTATGGTTTGGTTTTTTAAAGGGGTTTTATTGGTTGATGGCTTTGAATTTTTTTTTTTTTTTAATAGCACCTATGTAGTGAATTTGACCTGGAATTTGTCAAAATTGGAAAGCTAAATTCACCTTGTTAGCTATACAAATTCAACCTTGCTCAATTTTTTACTTATCAATCTCTTGCTGAAATTGACATGACTTAGAAAGGGAAATATAGTTAATCATAGTGTGTTTCAGCCCATAAAAGATATTAACAAAAGTCAAACAAACACTGGTGTACAGGAAGTCATGAAGAAAAATATTGTTTTTAAAGGTTTCAGTATTAGTGTTTGGGTTGTAATAGTCTTGGAAAAATTAGTATGTCTTTTTACTTTTGTGTCTTTCTAATGGCAAGTTTTAAGAAATGTATTTAAAGGTAAATAAAAAAAAAAAAAGAAAAAAGAAGAGAACTTGGCAGGCAACACAAAACTCCACATAAGCCTGAATAAATTGTCTTCATGTTGCCAGCATTAATTGAAATAATTCATAGTATTATAAGCAAAGGGCAGAAATACAACATGCATTTCACAGAAGCACCTATAGGTAGGTTGTATTTTATCTATTCAGAACCCTTTCATATAAGCACAATAGCCTAACTGTCTTCATATTGACATTCTACTATTTCAAAAATACTGTCCCGTTTGGCACAGATATTTTCTGCCAGCAGCTAAATGTAATTTGTCTCAGGGCACAAAATCTGTTAGTTTCAGTAATGTCTTAGAAGGAAGCCAGCATCGGTAAGTAAAGAAACCAACCTAGAGTTTCCCTTTGAAGATTACGGCCATTGACAAGTCACAGGATGTAAGAAAGAGGAGAGGCTGTGCCCGTATTTGTGTTGAATAACACTTCTTTTGTATATTAAAGCATAGGATTTTAGTATGTGCCTTGAGCATTGTACAACTTTGCAAAGTGATACTCTTCTGTTTTCCCTCCTAGTCTGTGTACTTCATGATTTTTATTTACTGAGTCTTTGAGTCAAAGCTCATGCCATAAAAATTCAGGAATTGCCAGAGAGTATTATCATCTTTGAGTACTCTTCTGTTGCTATTTTTTATCTCTGCTTCTTGCATACACTCTGTATTTATTTCCACAGAGTGACACAGTTTCTGCAGTGGAGATAGTCTCCCCTGACTCCAACTTCTTCACAGGCTATGCTACAGAAAAGTTTGATGAATTGGGCATTTTCCTAGGAATTAAGGCAATATAAGGCTTTTAGGAGTCCTTTCCTGCAGGGGTTTAAAAGTGAGAACTCCTGGTTCCTGAATTTCAGCCACTGGAGAATTTTTCAGTATGAAAACTAGGGTCTGGCAGCCCTGGCTTGCAGGTAATGCTCTCTTGAGTTTAAATTCCAACTGTGTACTCCGCTTCATTGTAGGTGCAGGACCTAGTCTGAATAGAGCTCAGAGTACCCCAAATGGTTTGGATTAAGCAGCCCCGCTCTTCTGGTGTCCAGCATGTATGCCTGTGATGGCTGTCTTGGACTTTGTGGTAGGAACCACTGAATTTGCATGAAATGTCACAGCGGTATCATTTCAGAAGATGCTATGCCTTTTTTTTCTTTTGTAATTTTGAAGCATGCTGTTTGGGTTTCAAAATTCTCCATCTAAGTTTACGAAGTCAAATCAAGAAAAGAATTTTCCTTTTTGAATGCTAGCTATCACCTGTGGGATTATCCCACCTGTATGAAACCCCTCCAGCAATTCCCCTTTTGCTCTCTCTTGTGGAAATAGCTTGGCAGACATCTCACTTTTAGCCTTTCTTCTGAAATAATTCTCACTTGTCTGACATTTCCTCTCTACTGCTCATGCGGCTTGAAGCCAATAAAATAAATCTGTAGCCAGCTCTGGGTTCCTTTGCACTCCTGTGTCATTCATCTCATTATGGATTCCTTGTCATGTTAAGCTGTGAAGAATGGAAGGAGTCATTAGCTGTTTTAAAACTTCCTTTCTTTTCTGAATCTTTCAGCACCAAACCCATCTGCTGTAAAAAGCTCTGGTTACACTTTCATGTGCCGCTGAGTATCATATGTCTCTTCCATCTTCTTATCATGATTTGGTCCACAGCCAGGTTCTGAATAGCAAGTCATCTATCCCATTTGCTTATCAGACCATGGTAAAGACCTTCTTTCAGTGGGATGAAAATCTTGGATGTTTGGTCTTCCGGGCCATAAACTTGCAGTTAAAAATTCTGACATCCTGTTTCATCGTGAAGCAGGCTCTTGCTGTAGTCTGAGTGGCTGATTATGCTTTAGGATTATCCTCTGGTGGTTTGATATGTATTTTTTGCAGCTGCATGTATCCTCACATGAATGCCATCATCTCACAATACTGCAATAGTCACTATTAACTAAACAGGTTGGGAATAGCAAATGAGAAAAAACAAATTTATAGTAGTACCAGGAGAAAAGGTTCCTATTATTTAGATCAAATTCTGACTCATTGACAGGCCGGGAGAAGAAGTGGGGAGGAACCAGAAAGACTGCGAAGGCTTGATGGTGTTGTGCAGTATGTAAATGCAAAATAATGTTATGAAATTGCAACTAATTAAAGGGATGAAAACATATATTGATCTACAAGACAGAGAGAAACATATGACATCCACAGTGTCAATAAACTTGGTGGGAATTATTTAAACAAAACACGGAATTCTTTGTCTATGTATTTATATGTACACATACATTAAATTCAAAATACTAACAATATATAAAGAATGGAAATCTTTGCAATAGACAAAGGAGAATGTATATCTAGCGAGATAGTCAGTGCCAAATATCTTTGAGCTTTCTGAGAGCTGTTTTAGGAAGTTAGAATTTACTCTTTCCCAAAGGTTTTACTGGAATTCCTTTTGGCCCTGGATTCTTTAATTAGAAAATACATTTTTTTTTTTATATTTTTCTTTGGTATAGAGTGTTATAATGTCTGAATACATGACATTTTGATCTAGAGAAGAAGAGCAGACCAAAAGCAAAGCAGCTTATTCTGCTTTGATTATTTTGAAAGACAGTTTAATCTGTCGAGCAATAATTCAAACAAACGTGTGAACCTGTAGAAGTAGCATAACTGGAGAAAAGCTAATACATAAAAGTGCACAATTGTTTACGTGAAGGTTTAGGCATGTCAAAACATGCCTCAGCAGAAAAGGAAGCAGTGAAAATATTTCTTTGAAATATAGGCAGACAAATTTAAGTGTCTAGTCTAGATGTCCAAACTGGCTGCACAGGCATTCAGATCTCAGGAACGGCAAAGATGTCCAGCTGGTGTGGTATGCAAATCTTGATAATGGGTCTAAGAAAGGTAAAACGTTTTAGTTCAGAGGCATCAGTGCTGAGATATAGTGCAAGTACCAAGATAATATAAAATAAAATTCTGTCTAGGAGAGTTTGTATGGCTTAGTTCTAGTAACATAGTCAATACAGGCAATATTTAGCCTATTTATCCCAGCCATTTATTCTAGACAGAAAGTAAAAGAAGCTGACGGTCAATCCACTTAAATAAAGAAGGAAGTTTTGTCCTGTGTCCAGGACTATACAACGTTTCTGGCACTAGTCAATATTTTCATTAATGACATGAATGATGGATGAAAGAACATCTTTATTACATTTGCAGACAACAGCAAGCTGGAACAGCACAGTAGAGGACAAGGCTAGAATTTAGCCAGGACCTTGACAAATTGGAGAGGAGATATGAGAAAAAATAGGATGTGATTCCGTAAGGACAAGCAAGAGCTCTATATTTAGCCAGGAATTGTCAGCTACAGAAGTGCAGGATGCAAAACAACTGGCTGCCTAGTGGTTCTGCAGAGAAGGATCCCAAGGTTGTAGTGGATCGTAGCTGGACATGAATTGACAGCATCACAGCATGTAGTAAGGAAGGCAAGCGGAATACCAGACTATAGTCATGTTTTTTCTAAGACATATGAAGAATTTTTAGTGCTCAGCATAGCATTAGAACCACCTTAGCTGGAGCACTGTCTCCAGTTAGGGGACTATACTTTTAAGACAAAGTGTAGATCGGTTTGAAAGAGCAGAGCAGTGAGAATCCGTGGAGGCCAGAAAATATAATGGATGAGGAAAGTTTTAAATATTATAGTTGTTTGGTCTAGACAAGGGAAGACTGATATGAGACATGATAACAGACTTCAAATGTTAAAAAAGAAACTGCACAATGGAAGGGAATGCATCAGTAGTGGATAGTGTAAGAAACAATTGGCTTAAACTACAGCAAAGGAGACTTAGGCTAGACATTAGGAAAAACTTCCTAAGGACAGTGAAATACCAAGATAGATTTCCTAAAAAGGTTGTGTAATACTTGTCTGCATTGTTAGAGGCTTTTAAGGATTGCTTAAACAGGTATCTGCCAGGAATATTTTAACTAAGCACTCTAAAAGTGAAGTGTACATGTAGATTAAGTTGTTCATAATGAAATAAAGTTGCACTGGTGGTACTGAAGTCACCTTTGTTCCAGAAATGGGTGTCAGGTACTCAGCCAGTGTTACCTATCATGGTGTGAGAAACTTTCATGATGCTTAACAGAGATTTGGAGTATAACTGAGTATCCTTGTGATTCAAGCAGCCGTATGTGCTGTGTGTCAGACAATGCTTATCCTCCCTGTTGCCCTGCTACAGTTAGCGAACTCTTTTATGACTTCGGGGATACTGTTGAGGATAGCCAGATGTTTTGGACCCATTCCTGGTCATCTCATTTCCACAGAATGATGTAATCCTGCCTGGAATACTTCTGTCTCTGACCCAAAATTGCAACCAATACCTGTGTGGGAAGGTGAAATGTTGCTGCTTGGACAATCCTGCCTCTTCTCAGTATATTGGTCAAGAATGGCTTGATTGCCTGGTTCCATCAGGTATAAGTGACATGAGTGGTAACACAAAGTCCAAGTCTTATCATGCCCTGCACATGAGCCGCACACAGAGAGTCTGTTCAGGTCATGTAGATCTCAGAGTTGCTGCTGGATCTGGTTGAATTTGAATTGTAGTTGTGTAGTCACCTAAATTGAAGCAAAGAACATTACAGAGGGGGAAAACCATTTGGAATAGTTATCAATTGGCTGTGAGATCCTCTGGGCAGGTTGAATGGAGGCCATCAATACCCCTTAGCTTCACCAATGTAAGTGCCAGATAACACGCTCCAGTCAGTGTTGGGACTCCCCATCAGGGTAGGGGCAGCCTTAGGTTCCCTCTTGTGTGTATTGCTGAGAAAGGCTCTAAAAAGCTGTCAATAGCACCAAACAGTAAATTTTTCAGGCAGAAGAATTCTATATGGGCTGCTTATAGATTACAGCCCAGCCTATGGCACAAACAACTGAGCTCATAAGGTTAAAATGGGGAAAAGGACTGAAAACCAAAATCTTTTCCGTTTTGTCCTACCAAATACCCCAAAATGAAAACTGCAAAAATTTACTCTGTGGGAGAAGCCATCCTTCTGAAAAGACAAAGGGAACATGAAGAATGTAAGACTAAAATTCAGAATTTTATACAAATTCACTCCAGCATTTCTTATTGACTTGTAGAAACTGAATTGTTCCTTCTGCTTTCTTCTTTTGCTCTTTTTCTAGTTTCAAATGTATTGTTTGTCCTGCTGTTTAATTAGCACATCCTGTTCTTTGTTGCCTGCTGTTTACTGCAATTCCCCTCCATGTCACAAATCACTATAATCATATGGCTGATGAGATCTCTGGTTTCTTCTTGGCATTTCCCTGTTCAACGTTACTCAAATACAGAATAATAATAAAGAGTTAATAACTAATATTGACATTTATGCCCAGTGATTTTGAGACTGATCCAAAGCCTCTAATTCTTAATGGGCTGTTGGTTATGTCTCAAATGAGGATATGCTTTCACAGAATTAAAAAAACCCACCACCCACTATCACAGTGTAAACAGTATTTTATCACAATTTTTTCTGGCAAAGCTTTTCTTACAGAGTAGTGCTCACTTTGACAATCTGAGCTCATTTAAGTGAAACCAAGCAATTTCTTCTGATTTATATTCCAGGCTTCTCAAATTTTTTATTTTGTGTCATCAGAACCATTGCCTATTTTTTCATCAAGCTTTTTAATTCTTTTATGATTTTAAGACTTATTAATGCCTTCATAGAAATTTTCACAAAAATTAGTATCAAGAGGAACTCCAAAGTTTCCTAAATTTAACCTGCATGTTACAAACAAGGTAATTTCACCCAAATGCACTTCTGTCTTTGGCAAAGCTTTGGTAGACATTAACAAAAAACAGAAGAGACCAATATTCTATCGATAGTGGCAAAATAGTTGAGACAAATGTAAATGGTGTCAGTGAGTCAGGCATGAGATTCCAGATTATAACTGACTGCTAAATTGCTAAGGAAAACAAGCTCCTTCCAAAAAAAAGGAAAGAGAACCAGTGACCAGTATAAATTTTGTGCAGCATACTTCAGTCAGGCACCTGGGAGGCTTCTGCATGCACAGCTGAACACTGATCCATCTTTCTCAAGATGCTGCAGTCTTCAGCTCTCAGGATAGCACTCTGTGATCAATGTCTGATGCTGTAAAGAAAGATAAAAAATATTTTATCAAAATTCTCCTCATTTATGAGTCATCTTATACAATTACTACTAACCCGCTGAACCTAAGAATTTATTAATAAGTATTATTGGGCTATAAAGACATGAAGGCTACATTGTAGTGCAAGAAAGGGTTGTTCAAGCCAACCATCTCAACTCTGCCTTCACCTGATGCAGGCAGAAAACAAACCCTGTTTTTTAAAACCTTACACTCATTTTTCCTCAAAAATTTCAACCAAATGTCCATCCACTACGACCCTTGGGCAACTCTGTCAGTTGTTTTATCCCACATCTGCCGTTGGGTTGCCCCAAGCACATATGGCAAAATGTCTTTTACAGTTCTAGACCATTTTTATGGCACTGTTGAAATCTCTGACAAAATCTGGGACAAAATGGCCTGATAAGAATGCCTGGTATGGGAAAGGAACAGCATATGTAATGGGACACCCAACATTGCGAGCGAGTTTGCCCCAAACTGATTATGCAAAAGAGCAAGATGAAAATAAACCAACTAAAGAATACCCAGTGAATTACACAGACTTTGGAAACAAAGTCTTCCCAACTCAAGCAGCAGTGTCACAGGAACATTAAAGCCTGTAATGGCATATTGGGAGAGGCCTTGGAGTGGGAGGAGGAACAGTGACCCTGGTGGGCACAGCCAAGCTTTGCCCCACAGCATAAGGGGTGCAGGAACAGCCTGCACCCAGCCAGGGACGCACAGCAGAGGGGTGGCATGGGAGAACCCCTCCTTGGGGTGCACGTGTACTGGCTGAGTACCCTCCACATGAGGGTCTGGCGGTTTATGCTGTATAGCTGGTACTGATACATAGTTCACTGATGACTGGCTAATTATGTATCATTAATAAATCAATAAACTTCTTCCATCCTGATTTGTTTAAAGTAGGCGAACTGAGCATTTTCCCATGCAGCAGTCCCAGACATTTGACTTTGCATCATTGTTTTTCTACTCTGAAAACAACACACCCTGCTCCATGGCTCACATGGTATGTTCCCAGAGATAATACATTTTGTTTAGTTGTATTGAACACATCTGGTTGCATTCTGACAATTTCAGAAAATGTTCTAGAATGCTTTCTGTCAGTTACCTGTCCTCATTACTTATTGTCATGCCATTTAAAAAACCCCCAAAATTACCATAAAGATTTTATAGGATAAAAATACTTGCTAGCACTGATCCAAGAACTTTTCTTATTAGTAATCCTTTCTCTTTTACATATTAGCTTTGAAAATCATATGTTGAGCTCTGTCAACAAGATAGCTTTCAAGTAATTTATTTTTTGTCCTGCTATTAGTGTATAATGCAATATTGAAAACCTCATATAGTAATAAGTCAAGTACTGACTGTAAAACATCAGAAGGTGCTATCTTCCAAATGTCAGCGACATTGCTTTTGGAAACCAGATTTGTACTGCTGTTAATAAAGACCACAAATTTATTTCTTACAAGACTTTTGTCTGTGAACAAGGTTGGCCTAGTTAAATTCCAGGTTTTATCTTTATTTGCACGTATCTATGAATCTATTTATATTTCTTTATTTTAGCCTTCCTATAAGTTAAGCTATTTAATTCACAGGATTATTCATTTTATCCTGTTTAAATACTGGAACGACATTTGTAGTTACCAAATCACTTGGAATTTCTTCAGTTTCCCAGGACTTGTTAACCATCGCATGAGTTGTTCTGAAAGCTCACAGCTGGTTTTCTCAGGGCTCTTGGGTGTCAGTTATCTCAGCCTGTTGATTTGCAAATGTTTAATTTCAACAGATGTTCCTTTACATCTTTCTTTGCTACACATGGTAAACTTGCTATTACAGCAGCAACAGCATCTGGGATACATACAACCTCATGTTTCTTTCCACATACAGCGCATAAATGTCTAGTGGTCATTTCTGCATTGTCATTCATTTTTTTGCCAGAGCCATCTAGATGGACATGTACCTGTAATCCAGTCCTCTCAATATTAGCTTTCTTTCTGTTGTAGCAAGCCTTCAATATCCCCTTTTAACTACACTGGCCTCCTATCCAGAATGACCTTTTTTCATGTTCTTGGAATTGTGGTTTATGGGATATTCATGAACAATTCATGAATAGTTCCTGGCTTTTGTTAAAACACTCCACATAGAACACGTGCTTTGTCAGTTACCATCAGTTCCTTCAAATTTGGTAAAAGTGAACACTTCAGGGTTCAGGTATGCTGATAATGGGTTAGTGCTGTGTTCTGTTCTCGTAACTGAAATCTAGATTAAGATCACTGGCATCTTTTTCCAGGTAATTGCCACTTCTCTGCCAGTAGGAATAACGCACAAATACCAAGTTACCTCATGCTGTCCACTCTTGGCTACTCAACTTGTCCAGCAAAGACCCCTTGAGTTGAAGTCACTCTTGGCAACACTGGTTTTCCTCCTACTGCATCGCAGCTGTGGTTTAAGGAGCAGTTTGCATTGTGCATGAAAGATTAAGATTGTAACAGAAAGGTATTATTTACGTTCATTAACTAGAACTTCTGTTCATAAACTTTCATAGTGCAGAGTCCTCTGTGGCTGCAGTGTCTTTGATGTGAACTGTTACTTCCTCTCCCTCATGCTTCTTCCAGTCGTTCTATTTTTCTAAAAGCAAATTACAGGGTTAGTTGCAATATTCATACAATATTCATCTTGCCACTTTGCAGCACTACCTGCTCTGTAGTCCTTCTCACACATGGACACCTCCATGCCACTCACTGGGGCGACAGCCTAGACTCCCAGCATTGTTATATAGATGTTAAAGAAGGATGTCTTCCTTCTGCGCTTAGACTATTATGAAGTCACAAATTTCATGTACATAGCTTGGTGTATGTCCTATAATGACAGTGCTGTTATTCTGCTCTGTTTAGGTAGCTGCAAAACCTCTCTGGCTAATCTTTGCTGCTGAGAAAAATACCTTCTGATTTGTACAATGACCTCCTTATGGCAAATAGATACCACCCTACCCAAATTACACATTTCTCTCTCTACTCACATAAACCAAGTTTTCATTTGTAGTAGACACTGCCTTTTTTCTTCTGTTACTCAAGAAATAGAAGGGATTTCTGAGAATGCCAGAAGGCTACTCCATCAGCTTCCTACCCAGTTTCTTGTCCAGGAGGTAACATAGGTAATTTTCAAATTTGGATGATGACTCTCTTAGATGTCGAATAGATAATCCAAAGAGTTTACCATAGAGAGCTTCTAAACTGACAGGCTTGTACAAGCTCACTTTTCCTATCTGATTAAGTACAGATACTCAAACCCAACAAAACTCCTGTAAATATAAAACTTGCATAAGTCTATTAGTTCATTCTAGAACACTGTCTGATATAACAGAACGAACTCTGCAGCTTGGCAGGTTCAACGGATATGCAGGCATAAATATCTGATGTTTATCACCCCTGACTCATGAAATAGTAACTTATTTGGTGCATGAAAAGTGCTTGTCATAGCATGACAAATGTGAAGAAAGTTATGGTAAAAATTTGTCTCTTTACAGCCAGGAGTTCACCTTAAGTGTGCACATATGAAGATCATGAACTAAATCTACATTCAGGCATCTAACCACAGACTATATATACTTAGCAGAAATGCAAGCTCTTTTTTTAAACTCACAACTGGTTTCATTTTGGGAGTAAAAAGCTTTTAAAAAATCACTTCTCAGAAATATGTTGTTTGGTACAATATCTTGAGATTTGCATAATGATCTTAGTATGCCACCTTTACTCTTTCAGAATGAGCAGTTTGACATAATCACAAATGCAAACAAAAGTGCACTGATGATCTGGCTTCATCTCAAAAAGAGTGAAAGGAAGTGTAAAAGGAAGACCAGTGTTATTGCTGCATGGGTTGTCATTTGCCTAATTTTATTTTTGAGGCTGATACTGCAGGTGCGTGCAATACCATATGCACCCTGGTGCAATCCATACATACTGTAACAGAGGTTAGGAAAGAGAGTTTAGCTTGGTTTCTTTTCTATGATGTTTAGAACCCCTTTGGGAATATTTTTTCTCCTTAGTCACAGGTAGTTTTCTGCTGTTTAATAAGCAGCAGAAAGTTATTAGTGATTTTTAAAAATCAAGCATTTTATTAATTTTTGTGTCAGGTAACTAAGAAAGTTTTTTTTCCCCTTGGTTTCCATATCAAACTACAAATTTTTATTCTCGAAAGGACAAAAAAATAACGTCTTAAAAATGAATAGGCAAACTACTATTTAAAGCATGAAAATATAACATATATTACATGTTAAAGCACAGCTGCTTTAACACCTGTGATATTAATTTGAATGGGACAGAATATAATATTGAAAATAAGTGATCATCTAGCAATGAGACATGAGAAATCCCCAATGTGAGATATTCATCATGTTTTGAATAGCTTTTCAGTTGCTGACACTGAAGGTGATATTCATATATCACATCTAACACAGACTAGCTCTTTTGACAGGATGATCAGGAAAATTCCCATTGTCTCAAGGCACTTTAGGAGAGAGAGGATATATGGTGGACAAAGGGAAGAAGGAATCTTATGAACTATGACCTTCAGAAAGGAAGATGTATTATTTATATACACTGACAAAGTTTGCTCTGCCACTGAGGACTGTAAAGGTAACGCAGCTATGGGAGTCAATGATAGACACTATAGTTAATCCTGGGCCTCACAGGTCTCTGTGCCTGGCAGCATAACTGGGGACAGAGAGACACTACCTGTGGTGCAGGAGGATAGTGTTGGCACAGCTTGAGTAAACTGAACATATTTGAGTCTGTAGGACCAGGTGTGGTGCAACAGAGTGAAATGGCTGAGGTCCTTGCAAGGCTGATCTCCATTGCCGATGAACAACAGCACGGCAAACATTGCACCCATCTTCCAAAAGGGGTGAATCATCTTCAGAGAAGAACAACTCAGGAATTACAGAACAGTCAGCATCACTTCAGCCCCTGTAACACGTTGTGGAGAAAGTCCTCCAGGAAGCCATGTCCAGGCATTGAAATCCCAATGGAACAAGTGGTTTAATCTTGAGGCACTTTCAGACGCATACAGGAATTAAAAATGTACTCCCTTCTTCCTTCTTCAGTCCAATGCTCTGTTTTTGTTATTTTTTAATTGGCCGGGGTGTGGCAAACACATAGCTATGTTATGTTGATGTATTTGTTTACAAAGTAAACCTCATAGAAATGGTGGATTCAGCTTTTGTCTCACCTTTTCTCAAAGTATCCCCAACAGCAGACCGTCATCTTGTTACACTAAGTTGCAGTATTCTATATTAATCAATTCTATGTTTAATCATTCCTATTAGCTTATGATGAAACACTGAAGTTAAAGGCACTTAAAAGAACATGTTTACATATACACTGTATTTATTGTTGTAAAAATTACTCTACTGGCCTAAGGAGAGCATAGATATTTCATGGATGGAGAAATTCCAACTATACATTAGATGATTTTTCTCTTGGAAAGATTAAATGCACAGTATTTCATTTCATCTTGATTTGCCTCATTTACAAAATTGGCAGCTGGGTCCCTTGATAAAATGTGTCTGTTCTTAAAAAATTTGCATTTGGTAAAAATCATAATGTTTTTAGAGTTGGAATGGCTTCAGATTGCTCATTTAGCTGTCACTGTTGCTTTTATTTATGTATTTGTTTAACTTAACTTCCTTCCTTCCTTCCTTCCTTTCTCTATTTGCAGTTGCAGAGGACTTCTATTTCATTGATTATATAGTTGGCTTTTGACAAACGTAAAGTTATAAACGAGCAAAAGAATGTTTCGCCCTAAAAAATCGGGATTAAATGAAAATGAAATTATTTTATGCTTATGTATGAGTTCAAAATTTGTCTTAACTTCATAAAATTTGTCTTAACTTCATATATACCCGGTCACATTCTTCTGTGGGTTGCCTTTTTGCACTCTCTTGTCTGCACTTTAAATTTGACTTTGTGTGGTCTTTCATGATCACTTCTTATTTCCTGAGACACTGTGGTAGTGGAGATCTGTTTAGATATTTGAACTGACAAATCCTTGGCTTAACACTTGGTCCAGCAAAGAACTTGAAACTGTGATTAACTTTAAGCACCACTGATTTTCATGGGACTGATCATATGCCTTAAAGTAAGCATGCCCTTCTGCACTTCTCTTGGGTCTGTGGCCAAGAACTGAGGGTTCTGCTTGGCTTGGGGAGGGGACTGCACTTTTCCCCTCAGTTAGGTGCTCAAAGGTGTCCATATGCCAAGAGCACCCAGGCATTTGGAGAGGACATGGGAGAAGAAGCAAAAAAGGGTAACACTTTGATAGTAATTTGCTATGCACTTTCGTAAAGTCAGATGATGATTTTGGTTTGTTAATTTTGATGAAGAGCGGGTAGGGCAAGATCTAGAGCCTAGACCAGTATGCAGAACCTGTGTATAGAAACTTCAGTTTGTGAGACCAGTATGCTTGATTTACTAGCAAATGGTGATTACAGCTACATCACAGCACCTTTGCAGTCATTATCATCTCCTAAACAACTTCTGTTACCACCAAGTATTAACGCTGCTGCTAGCAGCCAGACAGTAATTTATAAGTATGCAAAATTTTTAATCCAAAATTCAGCTGAACTTTGTATCCCACGTGGATCATCTCCCTTTTGAGAAAAGATTATTACCATTATGTCAGAATGCAAGTAATGTCTACATACACGTCTGAAACTGCAAACTGCAACTCAGATGCTATTTTTAGTCTTAAATGGCACTGTTACACCTATTCTGAGATTCAGTATGTGTACAATCCCTTCAGATTCCCTGGAATGAAATCCCCAACATACACTTTTCACCTGAAGATCTCTCTTCTTTGTCTTGCCTTGCCTTTGCCTTGTCTTGTCTTCCCTTTTCTTGTTAACTAATTCCCCTTCTAATTCCCCTAACACATCTGGAGTTAACAAAGAAAAGGAGCCAATGCAGCTGTTTGTGTACCATCACTGGGCTCAGTCTTCTGCATATTCTGTCCCTTCCTGTGCCCTTTGTCTCTTGTCTATTCAGCGGGAAAAGCCTGTTAAGAGAAGGAACTGCATTTGTACAAAAAAAAGCACTGTGGAGACTATTTTTCAGTGAACTTGTGAGGCATATTCTAACATCTATAATAGCAAATACTTTAATGTAACGTGGCAACAGTTCAGTAAGGACAAGAAAAAAATCAATGGCATTTAGGTCACATTCCTAGTTTCTGAGAAAATACTGAGGGGTAAAAGAAGGAAAAGAAATAGACTTATGTCTGGAAAAAGCTAATGTACGTAGCTAAGTCCCCTAACATGAAAAAAGAACTGTGTCACAGACATAGCTGAGGTTAAGAATAGACACGTTACATCATCTTTTGCACAATGCAGTAGTGTGGAAAGGGAGGAAATGAGGCCTTAGGAGAAGACTAAATAAATTACAGACAGATTTTATAGAAAAATGGCTAGATTGGAAGCTCCTTAGGAAAAAATCTGAATTGTGATCTGTGTTAGATACAGGTAAGGAAAGAATGGAAAGAACTACTCTAACAAAAAGAATCAAATAGTTGGGATTACTGATGACATGGTAGAAATGGTCAGAGGATCTGAGAACAGTCCATTTTTATTTTTTTTAAGAGATCCTGTAATTGCCTCTGGCATGTTAGCAATGGTGGCAGGCTGCGCAGCAGCCTTTCAAATTCTAATGTCTCCCTAAGCCCAACAGGAAAAATGTATACAAGAGTATGAACAGGTTTTTTTTTCCCCACAATTGACTTTATCCAAGACTGCAATCAAATTAGTCAAGAGAAGGTTCTTTTGAGAGAAAATTCTAACTTCAGAACCATATCTCTGGCACCTCTTCTATAGCACGTGAAAAAATAAGGGAGTTTCTTAGTCTTGTGAGAACATAGAACCTCTGTAGGATGGGAGCTGTGCTCAGGGGTGGCAACATCCCATCCTCCTTGGAGAATAGTGGCACTTAGATGGAAGGATAGTTACTGCTTGGGGTGTGCAGAGGAGCTCCTAATAAACATAGCCCACAAGCCAACTGAATGCTAGGCTTCTTTGCACAGACTGAACAAATCATTCAAAACCTCTTTCTTTATTTCATTGATGGCTTTAATAATGAATAATCCAGAAAGGAATAGTTAACCTGTTAAACCATAGTGCAAGGAGCTGAGATGGATGGCCTGTCAGCCTCTAAATTTTTGGCTAGGGCGTTACAGAAAGACCTGTTCTATGCTTCCATTTCTAGCTTGGAGCAGAGAAATGGAGGGGAGGAGGAAAAAAGTCTGCTTGGTGTTTCTTAGTTCAGCTGGGAAAAAACCAACATCCCAGGTCTGAAAGTATAGACTAAAAGTCTGAAAGCAATTTAAACTGTTTGGATAAAAGTTTGGAAAACTAAACAAAGTGCATATGGTTACATGAGAAGAATGCTGGATAGTAAATTAAGTTAGAAACAGGTGTCAGGCAAAGATTGAAAAAGCTATAGCCTAGGGATAAAGGTAAACTGGGGATGATACAATATGTCCACTGAGACCAACCATTAGTTCAATTCTGGAGCGCTGCATGGATACGGGACAGGATGGGGCTTACTTCCTGGAAGCTAGCTTTTGGCTCTGGGCGCTAGAAAGATTGAAACATATCCTGGAACATCCTACAGTTTAGTACCTCTTGTCACTCTGTGTTTTTTAGCAATTATACTTTCTGAAATTTTATTTAAAATTCATTAGCATGGCAATATAATTTTGCTTCAAACGAGCAAGCAGATTTAGGAAAGGTATGTGTCATGTAAAGGACTGTAGCTCCTGATTCCACTTTCACTTGGGGATTCCACTGTAGAAGTGTTTGTGTCCCAGAAACAGACAAAGGAGCAGTTTGTAATTGGTTTGTGTTCACAGCCCCATGTAAATCCAAATGTAAGCCAGTGACAACACAAGATGTGCTTACTCTGTAAAAAGGTCCGTGCCATTTCTATCTGACTCTTTTAATGAAGGGAAGCAGCTCTCAGATTATAACAGGTGTCGCAAAAGTGTAAAAGTCTCTTGAAACCTGTAGCGGGACACTATGAAGCAGAAAATCTCAACCACAGCAACTTTTTTCAGGGTAGCGCTGGTTTTGTGCTGGCCTCCAGAAGACCAGGTAATAGATTCCTTCCATTGCTTCCATGTTCACAATGTCTCCTTGACCCTCCTGGCTTCATCTCACAAATATACTACTGCAAAGCTCTTAGGAGACTTTGGGCAAGCTCTCATTAATGGAAGATACTGCATACGTATATGACAGCAATAAGTTAAGGATAATTGAGTAAAATGAACTTTGGCATTTTTAAAATTTTGATGTTCAATTTGCAACTATAACACTTTTTTTAAAGAGTGCTTTTAAAGAATTTCCTACTATGTATAAAATAAAGTGAAAAAAATATCATTGTCTGGTTTTATGCAAAGCTAAAACGGAAGGCTGACTTCTAATCATTGCACAATAAATGAGACACAACATTACAGGAACAGACAATGGAAATTTATGCACTTGGATCCATGTTTAAAGAAAAAAAACCAAATAATATTTAGGTTTTAATATTTTTTTTTGTCAGTTCAGAGGAATCTGTCTTATAAGTGTGCTTCCTGTTACAATTTCAGATGATCATTTCCTGATTCCAGATAGATTGCTTGTTCCCAGTCCTCCACAGTAAACCAACTAAAAAAAACCCTCCAGAACTGTAGCGGATTAAGCTGTCAGAAACGTAAATCTAAACGTAGGTAAAACCTGCTCTGGTTGCTATTTTAATCTGAACAGACACTAGCTCAGCCTCCTCAGAAAACAAAAATAAATTTGAAACAGACATCAAGGAGTCACATACTTTACGGGAGCCCTGCCTCAAATGGCCTAACCAAGCAGGGTCACTATGGCTGAACACTGAGACTGTTGAAGAATAAATATCAGTTCCAAAGAGAATTGGCATACTGTGGCAGTCTTCACTGTTTCCATTATTACCATGGTTTTATAGGGTTTAGAACTCTTTTACAGTTTAAAATGTCAAATCCCAACCAAATTCAGTGTGGTGTGATTATTGAAGTAAAGCCCCTCAAAAATAATTCTTCTAGCTTTCATTTTGAGTTTGGCAAATGCAGTAAAAGAGACAGCATCGTTTGGCTTGTAGTCACTAGGTGGTCCCACAGAAAACTGTCTTGCCAACAGAGCAGCTCAGAGCTTCTCAGCATTGGAAGCAAAATTTAAATTCTACCACCAAGAAGCTGCTGTTTTGGTGATGGGGGAGAAGGGTAAGTGACAGAGCTGAAATGGTAAAGCAGGAAGGGAGACAAATGCTGCTGCTATTCCAAGACTGCCATACACACTCCAGTCTGCCAACGACTGCAGCCAGCAATGTTTCCAGGTTTCTAGCACAGGCAAAAAGCCTCTGACAAATCTATTTTGCTAGTGCTCTGTGTCACTGTATCTTTCCATATATGCCAGCATAAATGTCACCAGTCCCACAGGTGTAACCCACAAGGATAATGTCAAGTACCAATGGGTAAGACCCCATCCCTCACTGCCTCATACCCTGGTGTGACAACCTCTGTCAGCTGCTACTGGCACCAATGCTGCTGGTTAATCTACAGTCCAACAACAAGCACCTCAACACCCTCATCAGTATACCCTTCCACACAAAACTTCACTTTAATAGAGGGCTGGAATGGGGCTTACTGGTCCTTGATTGCTCTGTGTAGTAGAAAGGCCCAGGACCTCACTAGGGCAGGGGACAGAGAAGGAAGGGGGAACAGTAATGTGGAAGCATGTGTTGACTCAGGAATGAGCTGACACATCCTAGGAGTTTTTTGGACTAAAAACTCCACTGGCTTTACTTAATTTAGCTGTGAATATTGTCCAGAATTCTAAATAGTTGTTTTTGCACACTGTGTATAAACACTCAGTCTAAAACCTACTTCTTTAACAACATTCCTGAGTTATTCTGCTTGTTTATGTTTATCTTGATTGTCTGAATGGAATATTTTAACACTGGAACTGTAAAGGCAACTGGTATATGGTACCAATGGTATGTGATCTAACATGTTGAAGTCAAATGCAGATATTTGTCTACATGTAATTTTATGCTGGATTTTTAAATTGTATTCCCTTCTGGAGAGATGTTAGCACACCAGAGGGAGGAGTGGGAGTGCAGATGGTGGGGAACTGTGTTAAGAACCAGTATCAACTTGATTTTTATGCTGAAATTTTGCCTTTCAGTCTGGAAGTCTTCTTCTGGAAGGCATTTTGCCTTGCAGTCTGGTTTTTAGACACCTACTAGTAACGAATCTCCTTGCTGGCATTAAGCCTTGACATATTGGAAGTATATTGGAGTTTATGACTCCATAGATTCATATATTGATTGCTGATGATTTGCACGCACATAAACCACACAGTGAAAAAAATTTAACAGCCTGTAAAATAAGTATGAGAAAGAGCTGACAAGGACTGTTCAGTTCATTATTATCTCATGAGATAATATGTATCTTACTCATTTTATATGACATGAAATGCTTTCAGAAGAGCTATTTAGCAGCTCAAATGCACATTCTTATACAAAACAAAACACCTAGCTATGAAACTCAAGCTGTCTCTTGGATACATTTCTCTAAAGTCTAGCATGTTGTGGATGTCCCATCCCTGGAAGTGTTCAAGGCCAGGCTGGATGGGGCTTTGAGCAACCTGATCTAGTGGGAGGTGTCCCTGCCCATGGCAGGAGGGTTGGAACTAGGTGATCTTTAAAGTCCCTTCCAACCCAAACCATTCTATGATTCTATGTAATTTTGTAAAATCCTTTGGTCTTGATGTAACAAATGGAGGACAATATTTCAAGACAGATTACATAAATGGAGTCTTGAAATTTAGAGGTCTGGTTGTGAGGGGTTTTGGTTCTGAGTTCTGAATGAGGTGATAGCTCAGTGTATGTAGATAAAAATAAATGGAGAATCAAGTTCAGTAATAGTGTTCCAGCCCTAAAACATGTAAATTTTCAGTTATTTTATATGTTAGGAATGCAAATAGACAAAAGCGCTTGACTCATTTTCCTTTCCCTTCCCTTCCCTTCCCTTCCCTTCCCTTCCCTTCTCTTCCCTCCCCTTCCCTGTATTAAATAATGATGGCTTTGGAAAAATGATTTATGAATACATAAGGTACANCTTTCCCTTCCCTTTCCTTCCCTTCCCTTCCCTTCCCTTCCTTTCCCTTCCCTTCCCTCCTCTTCCCTCCCCTTATTGGATAACTTCACTAAAGCAAGATGGCTTGAGTTGCTTATAATAATTTACTTTATTAAGTGTAACTTTTCCTATTTCTTAAGAGAGCATTACAAGACTAATAGTTTTTTGCAAACAAACCATGAACCAATCTGTTGCACACTGAAAACATCTGCACAAATTACAAAAAGAAACCCCAAGAAACTTAGGTACCATACAACTCTGCTATGACCACGTTTTGAATGTATCTGTTTTCTGCCTTTGGTATTGCTTTGCTTCATTTTCTGGTCTTTTTGCTTGTTTTTTTGGATGCATATGACAAACAGTGATGACTAAGACTATGATTGAAGGATTAATCCTCTATTTTTTTTTTGCTTGAGTGAACCAAATTAAACAAATTACCACAAAGTTTAACTTTCCTTGGTATCAAGAAGAGCATCTGGGGCTGTTTATTTTGAGTGTGTACCTTTTTGAAACATACATCCATAAAACATTTCCAGCTTGTCTCAAGAGGCCCAGTTCTTCTCTCATTCAACTTGGATAAGCCAGGAATTACTCTGCTCAGTGGAGAATGTTAGGTTGCTCAAGTAAATGAAAATTTCAAGTAAATGACAGCAGAAGCTTTCATCAGCTGCATTTATCTTTTTCTGTTTCAGCTTTTGAATTTACTTGTGTGCCAGACAAAATGGCAGCTTCCCAAGTCTCTGAGTAATAAGAGAATGATAAATGATTCTTTTTGGATACAATAGCTCTACGCGAATTGTAGGACTGAGGCATGTCTTCCTGCTCTCTCTCTGCTGCATGCCCCACTTGTTATCTGGGTGCATTGCGGGTGAACCTGGGGCTGGGCAGTAAAGGCACAGTGTAGTGACCCAATGTCTGGACAGTGGGTGACTGGGCAGGACTATATATGCTCTGTGAATTTATGCACATGGGTCTTGTCAGTGAAGGCCACCAAAGGATTTCCTTTTAGGCAATTTTTAAGCAGCGTGAGAATGTATAAACAGAACACTTAGCTGGGATTACATTTTGAGGTGAACAATGATGTTTCAGTATAAAACTGCATCAATTTGTCTCACCGATGTCTGCTCCTGCTTGGCCAGAAACGGCTGCAGCCTACTCATTCTCACTTTTGAATGTCATGGAGACTGCTCTCTACCACTGTTATGACTCTCGTAAGTGGTGTGACCAAATTGTTTATGATCACAGAAGCTGTTCAGTTATTTCTTCTTTTTTATTGTTGTGTTCTAGGAAATTAATGGATTACAATTCAAAATGCAAAATGAAAGGATTAACATGCTAATTGGTATGCCTTAATTCAGTGTTTATTTTATTTGCAATTTATGTAGTTAAAATATGAAGACTGGGCCCAATTGCTGGAGATAAAAGAGCTTTGCCTAGTAGAAAGTGTTGTTTTGCCGATTTTCATAGCAATGAAGTTGTATCACAGGCTAATGCGTTGTATTATTAGTAAACCAAAGTTAGGGAATAGAACATAATGGGCTGGAAAAACAAAACAAAACAAAACAAAAAATGTTCCTCATATGTCTCCAAGAACTTCCATGAACTTGGACCCTACAGTAAAACATGAAGTGTACTGCTGGCTATGGGATAGTGGGAAAATCCTTAGAAATTTCTGTGCTTTTGGCAAACTTCCTGGGGAAAACTGTGATTAACAATAGCATTTCATTGAAAACCAAGTGGTGCACCTGAACTTCACGTTTTTTCAGTGACCAGAAAATCCAGAAATGATGGTTTAATAGTAAAATTTGGAGACTGTCTGATTTTTGTGACCATTTGGATAACAACAGATTTGAGGGTTCTTGTAATATAAAAAAGACCTGTATCACTCTTTCTGATAGTGCCCATGTAGCTTGCTCCCCTGAGGGAAGCCTTTCTTATTCTTATACTTGAACTCTTGAATGTCATACTAGTGGAAGTATTGGGCTACTTCTTCCATATTAATACAATTTCCAATCATCCCATCTCTTCTATTCTTCCTCTTTTCAACACCATCTCATCTGACATCGTTACCCCACATCTATCATCTTTTCTTTCATGAATATTTCCTAAACGATTTTGCCTCTTGTCTCTCATTCTTCTTGTCCTAAGAATTTTCCACCTCCCTGTTGAAAACACCCATTTCAAGTGATGACCTTTCTTAATATTTCCTCACTTTGCATCTTTTTTTAATCTGAAACATTGATTCAGCTCTCCCATTCAAATGGATTTTTCAGCTTCAAGTCTCCATGTATGTATTTACAGAACAACGTAAAGATATCCAAGCCTTACACTGACAAAGTTCAGGTAAATACTGCAGGCTAGCTACGGTAACACATATCTTAAAATTAGTTGCTAGAGCTGCTTGAGAAATAATAAACTACCTCACAGCATGCTTGTGGACTGTAAATCACACATAATCCAATTAGTTTGATGCTAGCTTATTTCCAAGAGAGACACCTAAACTTGGACTGCAGTGGCACCCCAGCCATTTATTCCATAAAACAAAGCTTTCCAGAGCATGAGTGAGGCAAGACGTTTAACCTGGGAGGCAGTCTTCAGACCCAGATAAAAAAAGGTATATCACAAGTTTAGCTGCTATGAGAGGCAAGAAGTACCATAAAGTAGATATCAGGATTGTTTTTTATGGCATAGCTGAGCATTTAGTGCCTAAATCAAAGAAGGACTGGCTTTGACTTTCATTTATTAAAAACTGTCATTGCAAAACTCTGTCTTCAGTGTTATTGAAGATTACAAGTCTCTTGCACACAGCCTTAATCTCCTCTTTCTACAGACCATATTCCCTTTCCATATTGATGTTCTTGGGATACTTCTATTTTAAATATTCTGGTTTTCCCACTAGCATGGGCTTCCAAAACATATAAACTAGATGAAAAAATATCAATGAAGAATGAACGAGAAATTTTATAACTGATAGATCAGCGGCCATAGCAAAGAACAGATGCCCTCCTTGCAAGTGCATAAACTTGCCTTATAAGCTTATGCAAGTGCATAAGCTAGAAGGTCCAAATTCCAGGCCCACCTCAGTTAATTATTTACTTGGTGAAATTGCTTGTTTCCTTCTGTGCTTTGAATAGTGCTTTTTGTCTATATCTTAACTCCTTTGTTGAGCAAATGAAAACAGCACTATCAACCAGAATAGTTTCTTCTTTCTCATCATTATAACGCCTGGTTATTATAATACTGTACCAAGCCATGCAGTTTTGACTTCAGTTATTTGCATGTTTGTGTTGCATTCCTTTGGCTCTTAAAGAAAATATGTTAATTTTCTGATGGGAATGCCACACAGAGCCTGCTGGTATGGTTAAGAGGGTATTTTGTCATCACCATTTAATTATCTCGGGTCATTCCTAAAATAAAATTTGTTCTGCTATTTGAAATGAATTTATCTCACTTCAGTAAAATGAATAAGGTTTTACGTCCTTTTCCCACTGAGGTTAAGAAGGAACAAATATATGAATTTTCCCTTCAGGTAAAACTGAATAAATCTTGAAGTTCATTCAGAAGGTGAGTGGGTGCTTACGAAATAGGATATAATTCATGGTCACTGCTATTGAAATTTGTACTTCCACTTTGTATTCTGCTCAGATGATAGATCTGTGCGTTTTTATGGTATCCAATTTTAAGTAGTCCCTTCCTCTGCATTGACAATGACCTATGGATACTTGAAGCTGGAACAAGAGATTTCTCAGCAACCTTCCTGAATATTGTACCTTTTTCCACTGGAGGGTGTCTTCAATGTTGGCTGGTCTCTCGTGGAACTGGCAGTTCCTTATTTGGGTACGGATATCTAGCTGGCACTGGGACATCTTTATGATGGTACTTGCTGTATCTGGAAAAAATAAAATACAAAATTGCCTTTCACCACTTTTTGGTTGTTTCTTAACTTCAATCTTAAGCAAGGACAACAGGAAAGACCCATGTAGAAAACAGAGACATTTTAGGAAGTAGACCAATTGTCCTCTATCAGTCTACACGTCTTGCTGAAAAACGTGGTTGAAAGTGCTGCAGTGTTTCACTGTCTGCTTCTGATAATATGTCTCCACAATCGCTCTGCTCTTCTGATATGCCTGATTTCAGGAAAACCCATAGGAGTTCTGTATTTTCTTTTAAGATACATCACAATTAAGAGACATCTCTTATCTCTTATCTCATCTCTTGAGAGCACATGCCATATTCTCTGATGCTTCATCCAATGCTGAAATTGTCTTTTTATTTTGCAACCTGTGAGCTAGAAATATTTGCTGTAAACGTAAACAGCAAATGTTTTTCTCAATTGTTTCCAATTAAAATTTTATGGATCTGATAAGACCTTCAAAAGGGCAAAGAACATTTACTGCTTGTTGTTCCTCCTATGGATATTGGTGTGCTGCTCCTTCCATACCTATTATATATCTCATGTTATGCTGAGGAGCACTGATCACCAATATACCAAAAGAAAGAGAGGAAGAAACAAACGTGGGAAGCAACTTCAGAGTTTTTATCAGCCTGTGAAAGAGACTGGAGATATTTATTATTTATATAATTTTGAAGGTAAAAATTTAAATTAAACTCAAACTTTATTCTGTTAAAAATGAAGTAATTTGTTTTTATGTGGGGGTAGTTACTGGTATTGTATCTATAAGAAAAAAAAGATGGTATTTCTTATGAAAGCTGCTGAGGTGAAAATCTTGGAAAATTAAGTTTTATTCTTTACAGTACATGTTTCACACTGATATTGTTAATGTGAAAAACAAGCATTTACATTATGAATCACACAAAGTATTACAATGACGTAACAGGGAAAGGAAAGCCTTACAACAAAAGTGTACTTTATCCAAAAAGCGACCATATGAGGTTACCTCTTATACGTAGCTTATCTGGTTTTGTCTGAATGACAAAAGTCAATGTTTAATACTCAGGTCTCAAATGCATCTTGGGAAATCTGACTGGGTTCCTTTATTATATTTACTGCACTGAAAAACTACTAAACTCCCAAAGGGCCACATTCTTCTTGGCTGCACTTGTGGAACTCATTGTAACCAGGTGTCACAAAACCCTGACAGAAGGCTGAATTTGAAAATAACAGGGCTGGTACATGAAGCCAGTGACACAATATGTCCTGCTGGATCTTCGCCCCCTGGTTCAATGATGCACAAGTCAGAAAATCTTTGGTTTGGAGATATTAGGTGTGACTGCTCAGAGTGATCATTTAATGTGATGAGGTATGTAATAAGAATGTGATAGGACATGTAATCAGAAGGCAAGAGTGTGGTAATATCATATTTCTTTGACCTTGGTATACTTACCCATCTCTTTTTTAGTGGTTTTGGACTATTTCATCTGAGGTGGTGTTAGGCTTTGGCTCAGCCAAGAGACTGCGGTTCTCTAACCTCAGGCACTTGAAAATGTCATTTGAATAAAAATCCAATAAACTAAGATAATCCTTGCAAAAATGGGAAAGAAGGGCAAGCAGACAAGCAAGTCATTTGACCCTGCTAGAAAACTGACAAAACTTGCTCCGAGCAAGTGGCAAAATAATGTGAAACCTGGTTTCAGAACACAAATGACCCAAAGAGAAGCACTGTGGAAATTCAGGAGCACAACAGGTTTGCAGGTAGTTGATTAACGTAAGTCATAAGGAAACTCAGGTTAAGTCCATAGCAGCAATGCTCTGTTTACTTGAAGGGCCATATTTAACACAAAACAACAAAAAGCTCGTGTGGACAAGGGTGTGGGAAACATCAGAAGCAAAAGGTAGAAATAGCTCCATCTGATCATTCTCAGCAGGATCTGGTTTCCAGCACCTTTTATATGGTGTAAGCAGATTTCTGGTTAGAGCAATGTGTAGAGGTAAAAACTCTGGTTACAAAATGTATACAACAGTGAAAACATTATCCCCACTTCATCATCTTTTTAGATTAATCACTTCTGTAGAGTTAAAAAGGAACTATGTAGATATGTCAGAAGTCTAATGTGATTTTGAGGAGATACAACTGTGCTCAGACAAGCAAGAAGTGTGGTAAGGCAGTATGTGTGACAAAAATAATAGAAGTATTTTTTCCTCCTAAATGTTTATAGCCTTGTCATTTGTTACTGGTAAATTGATGAATACCTCAAGAAACTAGGCTCAATTCTTCCAACAGTGTGCTGTAAATAGTGCGAAGTTTGTTACCTCAAGAACTTCTTCCCATCTAGGACCTTCTATTCCTAACTGGCAAGGCTTCCTGAATTAGGAAGACTGGAACTGAGATTTTTACTGGAATCACAGAGCCAAACTACCAAAGTACTGAACACAGGAGAGCCTGTAGAGATCACTTGATCCCATCCATGTGATACCGAAAGACACAGAATGATATTTGAACCAGAAACTTTCAGAAGTATTCTGGCAATATAAGACCAGGAATTACCTCTTAAATGGACTTTATCTTGTTAGCTCAAGAGGTGTATCTTTTATAAATGCTGTCTTTGATAAAAAACAAACATCTGAATGTAAGGATCACCAATGTTTCCGTGAGATTCTCTCTGTAGAAGGATGAAAGCTAAGAAAGACAGCCTCCTGCATTCCTGAAGGATTACATGTGAACTTGCTAATTCAAGAAAGCTGAAAGACTGGCTGCTGAATGTCTAAAAAGAGCAGAACAGATTTTTGTCAGAGGCAACACTTCCTATTCTTTATATGGTCATTTATATTTATTTTGTACTGATGTTTCATCCTGTCGTATGTTCTTTGTTAATGGAAGTCTTGACTAGGGTTTTGTCACCACAACCTTTTCAGAAGTGTTCAGTGGCCACAAGGGGACTCTTAAGCAGGAGGTAAGAAGCTTTGGAAAAAGAAAGTGAATCTTTTCAACACGCTAGCCACAATATGTCTGCAATAGCCCGAGTTTTCAGTTCCTATACTGTTTGCCATCCTAGCAACTGGAAAAATATTTTTACTCACAAAGTGAGTATGTTTGTGCTGGAAGGCAACTGGGATCCAGTGATGCAGAGCCACAAATGCCATCTTACAGAGCAAAAATTTAGAACAAAGTCACAGTTTAATGTAAAAGTATGAATGGGACTGTATTTTACAGAATTGGAGGCATCTCTTAAAGCGCAGGAACTCTGGGCTATGTTCTTTTTTTATAGGCCACCTGAAATAAGTGATGTCTATTTAATTCCTCTTGTCATACATTCGCTATACTCCTGTGCCTGCTGCAATAGGAATAAGGACTGAGAAAGTATAGGTAGAACCTTACTGTGGCCTTAGCCCACAGCTTCGTCAGCCTATGGGAGGGCTTAGGTGGCCCAACTACCTGCAATAACATGGGATGCGACTTAGTAACAAAGTCAATCTCTTCAACATTGTGTTCTTTAAATACCATAATAAAGAAACTGCAGCTAATATAATGACTATTTCCTTCATTTCAGCACACACACAAAAATAGTCTCTCCTCATGTGTAGTGTCCACCAACTCCTTCTTCAGATTTTATTTTCTGTGAGTAAACTGCACATAGAATTGGGCAAATGGTTAATTATGCATGCAGTTAAAATTACCCAAAGCAGTTTTTATCTGAAGAAGTTGGGAAAAAAAGAAAATATAAACTTTGAAAAGAATAAATCTTATTACCTCATTAAATGTGTTAAACAGTAATTCTAAATTGTGTTATATATCAAAATTAGGACTATCTTAAACAGACCATAAAAGAAATAGACTATAAGCCAATTTTGTGAAAACACGAATGATGTTAAGAAGCGTATGTGCAACTTTGGACTGTGATTTTTCTGTAAACGTAGTCCCTTGTAGATTGTATAGTTAACATCTGGAAATTTTTCTATGTAAGTTTCATGTGTAACTATATTAATAAAAATTCTGACCCATCATTTACCATCAAATGAGTGATGATGAAGTAGGGTAGAATTAGGTTAAAGTGTAGAGTTATCCTTGTGGTGCATTTCCAATACTCCAATAATGTTCATTCCCTACATCCTGGATGTGATGTTGACTCAGCTCCATGGTACTGTCTGGACCTGAGAGACACAGCAAAACACCAAGTGATTCTTCTACTTCTTCAGTTAGAAATCTGGAACTGGATATAGTTTCTCAGACTCACCGAAAAAATGCTAGGCACCTCCCATGACTAACTAGGTTATCACAAATAGCTTCATCCAAGTATGGAAAATTAGCTGGTCCTTTTTTTACCTCAGAGACCAAATGGATGGCTGTACAAAACACTATAATGTGCCAGATGAGGCAGCTTGTTATTTGCTATGTCCCTGGGTAAAATGAAACTAAAAATACAGTAGAAAGAGAAAAAAATCCACATTTTTTTCTTTTACTTTTTGTTCGCTTTGTGCTCCTTATCTAATTATTTTCCTATTTTCAGCATTCTTATGACAGATATAAGACAAGCTTAACTTTACGTTTTTTCTCACTTTACATCTGCTATTTCAACTTCAAACAAATGTAGCTGCATGGGTAGGAAAAAAATTTTATTAATTGTCTTTGAGATGTTTTCAACAGAAAAAGCAATTATTTCTCAGCATTTATATAAACAAAAAAAAGATTAATTAGGTGGCGGAGTAGTGCATTTATGAGTTTATCTGTAAAGATAACATCAAATGTTTGTGTCATGGTTAGTTTTGGGATCTGCAAGAGCGAGTCATCAAAGTTCAGATGAAGAAATGGACGTCAACTGATACCTTGCCAAAATGCACAGCATTTGGAACAAGGATTTTAGTTTGGACAGAACACTTCTCAGTTTATCAGTCTTGATAAATTATTTTTGCACATACTAATACCAAACCGTATTGGTTTATTTTTATGCAAATGGAATCAAGTTGGAAGAGCAAACAAACACAAAGGGGAAATATATGACTTGCCATTTATACTGTGAATGTAATTTTCACTCACAGCAGTGACTCACATTCAACTGCTTTTTAAAAAAAAAAATAGAAAGAATGGAATGGTACCTCTATGATTTAAACAATATGACATAGGTCACTTTCTGAGTCCAACAGAGAGCTTGCTATGGCCTGTGCCTTCAACACTTCTCCTGAGATGTTAGTGTCACTTTTCACTTTGAGGTGTTCTCGGGTCCCTGACTAGCTCACATTTAGGAAAAAGGGAGTGACCGAGAGAATCTATATCTCATTGCATAAATAAATAGAAATCAAAGGAGCACGTAAGATCAACTGTCAGCTTTCCTGTATTTTATAGGCTGTCAAATTATTATCAGTCTGAAAATGATCACTTGTTCAAACTTTTCTGTAGTACAGTCTTTAATATGTGGGGCATGGGAGTGAAGTGGAAGAGATCAAAACACCTATTTCCATCTTGCCCTGTACTGGGTTTGCCTGGCAAGGCTTTGGTAGCGCAGGGCTAAAGTGGTGGCTTCTGTGAGAAACTGCTAGAAGCTTCCCCTACGTCTGAAAGAGCCAATGCTCCAAGACAGACCTGCTGCTGGCCAAGGCTGAGCCCATCAGTGGCGGAGGTAACAACTCTATGATAATATATGTAAGAAGGGAAAAAAAATACAAACAGCGCAACAGCAACCAGGAGAGAGGAGTGAGAGCAGCATCTCTGCAGACACCAAGGTCAGTGAAGAAAGAGGGGCAGGAGGTGCTCCAGGCACCACAGCAGAGATTCCACTGCAGCCCATGGTAAAGATCATGATGAGGCAAGCTGTCCCCCTGCAGCTCACGGAGGTTAACGGTGGAGCAGATATCCCCCTTCATGACCCCACGCTGGAGTAAGACCCCATTGGAAGCCTGCACTGGAGCAGGCTTCTGGCGGAACCTGGGAGAGTAGCCCATGCTGGAGCAGGTTTCTTGGCAGGACTTGTGACCCCATGGGGGACCCACACCAGAGAAGTTTGTAAAGAACTGCAGCCTGTGGGAAGGATTCACATCGGAAAAGTTCATGAAGAACTGTCTCCTGTGGGAGGGACCCCATGCTGGAGCAGGTAAAGAGTGTGAGGAGTCCTCCCCCTGAGGACGAAGGAGCGGCAGAGACAATGTCTGATGAACTGACCACAATCCGCGTTCACTGTCCCCCCACACTGCTGAGGGGGAAGGAGGTAGAGAAGTTGTGAGTAAAGTTGAGCCCGGGAAGAAGGGAGGGGTGGGGGGAAGGTGTTTTAAGATTTGGTTTCTATTTGTCATTACCCTACTCTGACTTCTAATTGGCAATAAATTGGTGAACAATCTCTCCCTGTCCGTATCTCAACCTATGAGCCTTTTGTTATATTTTCTCTCCCCTGTCCAGCTGAGGAGGGGAGTGATAGAGTGGCTTGGTGGGCATCTTTATGCTTGCAGTATTTAAATGTTCTGTGCAGGGGATACACTTGAGCATCTTCAACAACTTGGTGCTGAATGTGAGTTACTGTATGAATAATAGAATGTAATACTTAACTATTTTCCATGGAAATCCCTCCTGAGCTTGTAATTTACATCCTTGGTGCTGCTTTTCATCTCCAGACTCAATGCAGCTGGTGTCCTATATACCAAAGGAGAACATTTCCTTATCTCACTCCATTAGAATAGAATAGAATAGAATAGAATAGAATAGAATAGAATAGCATAGCACAGAATAGAACAGAACAGAACAGAATATTTCACTTGGAAGGGGCCTACAATGATCGTCTGGTCCAACTGCCTGACCAGTTTAGGGCTGACCAAAAGTTAAAGCATGTTATTAATGATGTAGTTGCCATCACGGAAACGTGGTGGGATGACTGTCATGAGTCATGGAATGCTGCGATGAGTGGCTACAAGCTCTTCAGAAGGGACAGGCAAGGAAGGAGAGGTGGGTGAGTGGCTCTGTATGTTAGGGAGAGTTTTGATTTTATAGAGCTAGATTCCAGTGATGATAAAGGCGAGTGTTTATGGGTAAGGTTGAAGGGAAATAAGGGAGATGTTGTACTGGGAGTATGCTACAGACCACCCGGCCAGGATGAGGAGACAGATGAAGTATTCTATAAGCGGCTGGTTGAAGTCTCGCAATCACCAGCCCTTGTTCTGGTTGGGGACTTCAACCTGTTTTGCAATATTTATTTTTACCAGAAGAGTAAAATCCATTAATTTATGAGTGTTAAGTGGCTGCACTGTCACAGACACCACCTACCACTAGTTTCTGAACAGATCTAACTCTTTTTTGTTGAGAAAGAAGTAAACAGTCAAAACATGCTGTGCTTTCTTTCATGCAAGTGTCGCAAGTCTAGAGGGCGGGGAAAATGGCCAGTCTGGATGAATAAGGAACTTCTGATGGAATTTAGGAATAAAAGGAGGGTTTACCACCTTTGGAAGAAGGGACAGGCAACTCAGGAGGAGTGCAGAGATCTCTTTAGGTTATGCAGAGAGAAAATTAGGAAGGCAAAAGCCCTGCTGAAGCTAACATTAAGGACGACACTAACATTAAGGACGACAAAAAAAGCTTTTATAAATATATCAACAAAAAGAAAGCCAGGGAGAATCTCCATACCTTACTGGATGCCGGGGCAAAGTTGCAACCAAGGACGAGGAGAAGGCTGAGATACTGAATGCCTTCTTTGCCTCCATCTTCAATAGTCAGACCAGCTATCCCCAGGGTGCTCAGCCTCCTGAGCTGGAAGATAAGGATGGAGAGAAGAACAACCACCCATAATCCAGGAGGAAGTAGTCAACGATCTGCTTCTGCACCTAGACACACATAAGTCTATGGGGCCGGATGGGACTCACCCAAGAGTACGCAGGGAGCTGGCGGGAGAGCTCACCAAGCCTCTCTCCATCATTTATCAATAATCCGGGTCAACAGGGCAGGTACCAGATGACTGGAGGGTGGCTAATGTGATGCCCATCTACAAGAAGGGTCGG
>VXBH01002030.1:367735-418740 GCA_013400035.1 Rynchops niger | reverse complement strand
GAGTACTGTGTTCAGTTCTGGGCCCCGCTGTACAAGAGGGACATTGAAGTGCTGGAATGTGTCCAGAGGAGAGCTACCAGGCTGGTGAGGGGTCTGGAGACCAGGTCATATGAGGAGAGGCTGAGGGAGCTGGGCATGTTTAGCTTGAAGAAGAGCAGACTGAGGGGAGACCTCATTGCCCTCTACAACTACCTGAAAGGAGGTTGGAGAGAGGTGGGTGTTGGCCTCTTCTCCCAAGTCAATAATGACAGGACCAGAGGAAATGGTCTGAAGTTGCGGCAGGGGAGGTTTAGGTTAGATATTAGGAGGAATGACTTTACTGAAAGAGTGGTCAGGCACTGGAAGAGCCTGCCCAGGGAGATGGTTGAGTCACCATCCCTAGAGGTGTTTAAGAAACGTCTAGATGTGGCACTTCAGGGCATGCTCTAGTGGCAGAAATTGTAGGTTGTTTGGTTGGACTCAATGATCTTAAAGGTCCTTTCCAACCACGAAGATTCTTTGATTCTATGATTAAGGGCATTGTCCAAATGCCTCAAACACTGACAGGCTTGGGGTATCCTTGGGGTATCCTACCCCAGCCTTGGCGTAGGTTGTTTGTTTGTGGTGGTTTGTGGTGTTTTTTTTTTTTGTGGTGTGTGTATGGTTGGACTTGATGATCTCAAAGGTCCTTTCCAACCATGAAGATTCTATGATTCTAAGAGTTCAAATAAGAGTATAAATAAATAGGTCAGCAATATTTAGTGCTTCTGAAGGCTTGCAAAATGGTGATCAGGGTTGAGGTTCATCTCACTAAACACAAGCCATCTAAAAGCTAGGGCATGCACCCTTAGCTGGTTGCTAGTTCTTCCTGTTGTGAAGGGAGTGACAGCCATGTCCACCAGATGGCTTAGCCTGCAGGCTCTTGACATCTGTCTCAAGACAGGATACGTTTCCATTTGAAGATGGCTGTGTCTATCCATTGATCAGGAATGCTGAGCATTTTAGTCACAATTAGAGTAACATCAGTTTAACTCCTTTGTAAGAAAAAAGGGTTTAGGCAAGTCCTTAGCCCCATCATTTACTCTACTGAGTACCACTGTTCTCTACTGTGAGCTCCTTGACTGACTATAATCCTTTTTATGTGCTCATAACGATTTCTAAACATCCAAATGGTTATTTATACACCGAGAGGTACTTGTCATTTTTATGGTGGCTTTGGGGAAGAAATATCTTTGCCCCATTGTTTGCCTTTATTGTTGTTCATGGGGGACTGATTGTTTAGAAGTTGTTGGTTTCAAGTGTGATTGTCTTTATAAGGGTAGAGCTTTTCCTTGCTGGTTTCCACATAGTCTTAACCAGCCTCAGGGGAATTTATTCTCCCAGCACCACAGTAGGAGATAGGAATTCAGAAAAGGACCCGAGACTCCAAGTTTTCCATAGTTTAAAGAAATATCAGTTAGGCCAGGAACTAAACTCTCTCCTTTTAATTTTCATGTCATGCCCTTTGTGCTAGCCTCTTGTTCACTGGTCCACAAATAAAAAAAGCAGGTAATTTCTCTGGCTTTCACTCACTCTCTTGCTCTTTCATTCTCTCACTCTCTCACTCCTATTTAAGTCCAAAGGGAAGTACATTTTTAATTTAGGAACTGGGGTCACCATGGATCACTAAAGCCAAAAATACTTTTGTTCATTAATTCAGTGTGAGAAAGATCACTCTCTAAAACCACTGTTGTTAGCAGTAAGCAGAAAAATTTTATGATGTGTGTGTTGGCGTTGGGAAAGTTACTGAAATAGGTTTTCAGATTCTTCACCTGAAATATGATATGAAGAATCCAGCTTTCATGCAGTCATGCACCGTTAGCTAAGTTTAACAAATGCTTTAAACTCTCAGACTGAAGCAATAATTTTGATTATGACTATAGTGATATAAACCAGGCCTGTAATATAACAACAGGATTCCCTGGAGAGCAGAATGAGAGTTAGAAATGAAAACCCATGTTCAGTGAGGTGTTCCAGTGCAAGTGTGGAGGGCCTTTTGTGAATGAGATTCAACATGTGTCACTTTTCACATGTGCTTGGAGAGGGTTGTGGGTACCAGGGAGGCATCTGGAAGAAGAAGAATCCAGACATTTGTTTTAGGATAGCCTGTGTGAGAAGCTGGCAATGTTAACGCATAAGTGGGAGCAGTTGGTAATTCTGTGTTGAAACACCACGTACTCTAAATACTGATGGCTCTTGTTCAATGGTGCAGATGATTTCTTTTCTGAATATCACTAAAAGTATTCTGCTTGCATTAAGTCATGTACAGTTTTCCTTTAAGGCAGTAAAAAGTATCTTTGACTTACAGCTGTATTTAAACTAGACAGACAAATGCAGCCAACTAAATCAAACACACACAACTGTTTTGACAAATTACTTGCAAATTATGGTTTTAATTTGTGCTAATGGATGTGAATGTGAGCCCCTGATCCCACTAAGTAGATAAGGTAAAGTGCAGGTTGATTTGTCAACATAATCTGACAAACAATATCCATACAGTTAATTCTGGCATGTAGTTCTCATTGATTGACTCTTATGAATAGTGCGGTGGGTTTTTAGAGTGATCACAAAGAAACATGAATTAATCAAACCAGTTCACTTTGTAACCTGAACTAGTCTTGACTCATCAGATGGAAAAACTGAGTAAAGCGAAGGTGACTTCAGTTTTCTTTCAAAATAAATCTAACACAAAATAAATCTAACTTGGAAAAAATGGTAGGAAGAAGTATAATTCAGTTTTCAGTTTCAAGGCAATTTTGTCTGGCCTGACTGAAAAAAGAAAGTTTCTGGAAAAGTCACATGACTTCCTAGGTTTACTGATTTAAACCTGCAAATATTTGGAATCAACTTGAGGAATGTTTTCAAGGGGAAATTTAATGGCAGCTTGTGTTCCCCCTCTTCCTGGGCTAGACAAACCATGTTATCATTGAATTAAAAGCAGCCATGTTTCACATTTCTGCAGTGTTCAGTCCTATTTTTTTCAGTTCAGCATTCCTTGCAGGCCATCCTGCAAGTAACATCCTGACTTGATACTACCGTTGCAGTAATTGACACCTTTAATGAGGCTGATTATGGCTTGAATTTCCATTTATAACTGGAGTCTCAGTTGCTTAAGCAGCACCAGAACACACACATACTAGTTTAGAGGACAAGGATCACAGGTCTTTGACAGAAGTCTTTTTTTGCCTAATTTCCGCAAAATATCATTTGTGTACCCTTTCCCACCTGAACTCCATGACAGAATGATGGGATCTTCTGTCAGACTCTAAGAAGATAAACCACCCTATTTATGGCCCCAGTGAAGTCACATGAAGGTAACAGGATGGTGAGACTAGATCAGGAGCAACAAAGTATGGAAAGGTGAAGGTGGAGGAGAGTAAGGGCAGACAGCAAGGGGAGGCACAGAGGGAAAGCTAAAATAAAGGCAAGACTGAATCCAGCATTGAGTCATATAATCCTAAAAAGAATAATTATTCATGAGGGAGAGCTTGCCAAATGGAAACTAGAGACTAGAACAATAGAGGTTACTTGACCAGGGCCAAATGGAGGTGAGTAGTATCCTTACTGAGCGAATATTGACTGAAGCAAGACAGCGTGATTTGTAATACTGCCAGTACACTCATGCCTTCTCAGATGTACTAGAGGTCCTAGAATTCCCTGTGTATTTCACCCAGTCAAAATCTTCCAGTTTATCTAAACTGGCAAAGAAGTGCAATTCTTCTTATTAGTTTGCTAGTGTCTGCAAATATCAGCTTCATGTTTGTTATAATCTTCAAGACTATCACATCCCTTTTTATTTTCCCTTTTCCAGTAGAGTTTTGGCAAGAGTAAACATGCAATTTTAGTAATCCAAAAAGAAAATGGTTCAAAGCAGGGAGAATTATATTACACCTGGTGAGAAAGAAACCTAGTCTTTAATTTTCACCAGCTCGCCAAAGTTCATGGTACAGAATTGGATTCAGATGGTACAATCTACTTGTGGCATGTACAAAAGTGCTGTTCAAGAGAAATCTGAAAGGTGATAACAGGGTACATTGTTAGTGAGAAATGGTCAGGTGGAAATGTGTGTGTATAGTCAAACATTTGGCTTCAGTTAATACTGAACTGGCAGCAATTACTTGGGACTGAAGTCTGAGTTACAGTCTTGTTAACTAAATGTAAAATTATTTTTTCCTCACAGAAAAATCATAATTCTTAGGGTAAGATCTGTTTAAATGACAGCATGTGCAAATAAAATTAAAATAGGCAAGACATCAAAAAGCAAAAATATAATTGTATTAATCCACTGTAAAATACAGACGCTTCATTTTCATATTTTCACTAGAATATTCTTGAAAGACCATGAAATGAGATACTCATGATCTCTTAATCACACAAAACCCCTAAACATATAAAACTTCAATTTCCTAAATAAAGTCAGTACCGTTTATACAGCTTTCTCTTTCCTGTAAATTAAACAATATGCATGGAATGTGTATGTTGAGACAGAATAGTTGGAAGTGGTGGATCTAATGAATCTCCACAGTACCTCCATTCTATGCAAGAGTTATAGCTACAATGATTAATTTGAAAATAAAATACAAGAAAGTTAAGAAATTTAAAATAGATTTATTTCAATGTCATTAGTCACATTATTCATAGTATTTTTAGCAAGAAAACCAGGTTATTATACTTGTATTCATTATGAAAATTAAATTTAAAATATTTCTTTTCCTTGATTGCATCACATAAGCAGATCAAAAGGCATGAAACTTTCACCAGGACTGGAAAATGAGTAAGACTGAAGAATAAATATTTAAATCATAATTATCTGATAAATGTGTCCAATCTGTCAGCTATGTACTATTTGTATAGTGTCATGGATGGTGAGGTAAATAACGTTCTATGCCTTTAAAATAGGTGGGGGAGTTAAATCTAAGACTGTTTCTTGCTTAGCTGAACTTCTGAGATTAGCACATACTTTAAAAGAGTCTTAACCGGATCCTGTTTACTTTTTTCCTCTGTGGGTCCCCATTCCTGCCATCAGTCTAGCACAAGACAGGCAATGGTGGAATGTCTTATGTTCAGACTGACACCAGAAGCAATCAGACTTTGGAATTGAGTACTGGAAACACTGCAGAGAATGAGACTGGTGAACAAAGTTAACAAAATTCCTCCTTTCACGGCCTTGAGTCACAAAGAAAATATATTGGAGGAAGCCCATAGAAAACAAAATCTAGACAGGTTATTTGAGACTTCTGATGTCAGGAAGTGGGAAAAATAACTCCATAGAAAGACACTCTTAGATGAAACTTCTGAGGAACAGGTAACTTCTGTGCAGTTTGTAAGAGAACACTGCATTCATTGACAGGGTTGGCAAGCCACGGGAATGGTTCTTCATATGATTAAGTTCGAAATAGCTACAAGAAAAATGAACAAACACCGGCAATTTGACTTTGCGAAAACTGTTAGCTAGGGTGTATGTGACATCTGAAGAGCGATGAAAGTTGTGCTAGGCTTGGGATAAAACAAAGAAGGGTGATCAAAAATTAGGTTGATGTTCATCGGGAGGTTGGACTCAACAGCAGAAGAACAAACACATAGCTTCAGAAGGGAGATATGTAGCAAAAGCTGCATTTATTGGAAAGGTAATGTGCCTGGGAGAGGAGAGAATAAGTGAAGAGCAGACAAGTACGGTGCAACTGCGAAACAGCTGCTGGGAGAGCAAATTGGTATATTTTTTTCTACTGTAATATGGAATAAGAAGGAGAGAAATGGGGACACTTTATTTTAATAACTTTAGAAATATTCATAAAAGTCAAAACTGTCATTAAGACATAAGAATATGAGAAAAAACAACAGAGGAAGCAAGTTGTTCATGCGATAACTTTAGCGGTACTTGTGGCAATGACACAGTGTTCAAACTTTCTTTTACGCATTGCAATAACGCAATGGTAAATTAAAGGACATTTGCTATTGCACGGAAGCAACAGGAATAAACATAACAGCAGTCTAGAGATAAAAATTCTTGAAGTCATTCATCTGGGTAAAAATCTCTCAGGAGTATCATAGAAAAAAGGACAAGTCACAGTAAGGGAAAATAAATATATTTTACAAAGATATTTGATGTTGTTCAAGATACTGAGGACAGGATTTACCTTATTGCAGTATTGTTTCAGTTTATTCCTAGAGCCAAGTGTCTTTACAACTAAACAGAAAAAAACCCAGTCAATCCTATGCCATAATTTGTTCAATTTATTTTAGAAGTCTTACAGTCAGATGCATCACTTAGTAGATGCACTTATTTTTCTCCATTATGTAGAATGGTAGTCTATAAAATCAGTTTGAATGTAGTCATCTAAACTGTAGACATCTAAACCTGACTGCCACAAATCTTGCTGGACTATCTACGCGGTCATTTAAAAAAATCCTGTTCTCTGCAACTCTGGTACAGAGAAGTGGACACAGTAAGTACCTTCAACAAGGCCATGCTGCGTGGGGAGGGAATGCTGAAAAGTTAGAAGAGCATTTGGATTAAGGAATGCTGAAAAAATGGAAAAGCACTTGGATTACCCTTCTGTGCACAACAGAAATCCAAACATTGGTATTATGTGGTTATGCAGAGGCATACGAGTAGGAACACTGCAACTTGCCCACAGTGCTATCCTCACTAAAACTCTCTGCAGCAAAAGTATCACATATATAAGGTTTCACAGCCTTTGGAGGCACAGTCAGCACTAGAGACTTCTTTTTTTCCCTCATCACCCTCTTCTCTGAGTTGCTGTCTTCTTCTCATCCTTAGATTAACACTGATGTGTCTTTGGCCCCTTCATCCTGCAAATACATCCTCACTTTTCTCTGGAAGCCACCATTAATCTTAAGGTGTAGCAAGTATGTAGATGCAGTGGGCAAAATCCTCTTTACACAGCAGTTTTCTTATAGGAACTTTTACTTTCTTGATGGGAGAACAGGTGACATTTCCAGCTGGTCAGGTTAAAAAATAAAATGAAAGAGGAAGGTATCTGCCAGAGTCCACGTACACAGTAAAGCAGAATATCACAAAGAAAACGTTTCCAAACACCTCAAATTTTGTCTTCTAGGGGAACGTTTTGGCCCATCATGTTAGAGTAATGTAAAAGCTGTGTGTTCCATTTGAAAACTAAAAAATACCTTGAAATGAAGGCTGAGAATCTGTGTTATAAGCAGTTGTAGAAATAACATATTGAAGATAATTCTAAATCTAAATACTCATGCATAAACACAGGTTCAAGGTGGAAAAATGTATTGGAGCATTTTTTCCACCTCCCAAGGACAGTATAAATTTGTCTTTTACACTGCATTCTACCTTTTTGGAAATTATTATTTTAAATGATTTATCCAATATGTAACTGTNTTTTTTTTTTTTTTCCCAGCTATGACTCTCATTTTCTTTTATTTGTATTATTGCAGCTTTATTTCTCATATTTGAAATCTCTAAAATTCAGCACAAAACTGTGTTCCAGTATCTTGCACAACCACTCAGCCCCATCTTGTTCTTCTAGGACTAGTTACATTCCCTGTCACAGCTCTCAGCTCCAATTATTCACTAGCGGTGTGAGAAAGCTTTGCTCCTCCTTAGGTGTTTCTACCTAATTGGACAACCATATGCTATAAACTCCTTGGGTTGCTTATATGTTTGCTATGCATACCAGAAGACAACATAATGACACCACAGGTAATGGGTCTGGTCTACCAAAGCCCTATTCACTATAATGATCATTTTCATAAGTGGCAAGAAACGCACATTATGCCTGAGAATTGATTTATTTTGTGTCAAAGCAAATAATACACTATTGTTGCATTATAAACCATTTAAAACAAACTGACCTGTTGTTTTGTGTTAGGTAAACTAATTTAACATCCGTGCAGAATATGAAAGATGTCTTGCTACTGATGGGGTAGAGCAAATCTGAAAAGAGGAATGATTCCTGCATCCTGCCTCCCATATTCTTTTTTATACCACTGGACATGTCTCATCTTACTGGGGTAGAAGCCAATAGCCCCTCCCAGAATACGGGGTGCTACTGGTCTGGGCAGTACATCCATAGGATGGGGAGAGTCTGAGATTACTGAAGACCAGGCCTTAAAACATAGAAATTTGCAAAAAATGAAAGCACTTTCTTTTCCTAAACATATTCCTTTATTAGAAACAGTATTTGAACAGATTGATGTAGCACAATCACACACTAATATCTTAACATATTTGGACAGAAACTTATCTCAGTTTAACAAAGTATACTGCGTATGTCATAATCCTCCCTTACTAATGTGTTACAGGATAATTTTATCTGAGCTTGTTTCTGTCTCAGGTAATTAAAATACATTTACGTTTTCTTTAATATTTGATGACTGGAAAGGAGTGGTCTGCCCTAATGTTTCCCTAAAATTTTCCTCCAGAAAGGAATTGATGTAGTGGTCTATACTATAAATTATTTTACCTCCAGGAGAAATTCAAAAAAGAAGTATTTCTCTCAAATCCTGTCAGTTAGTGGTTGGTTTATGGACCTGAAAAGGAGACTTTACATCCTTAGCAATTTTAATCTATGTACGACAAACGTCTTTTCTTTTGTTATCCTTATCAAAGTCTGACACTTATTGATTCCCATTAACCTCTCAGCTACAAAGATTTCCAGTAGCAAGCAATTTTATAGATAAAATTTGTGCTATATAAAAGAGAAAAACAAATGCAGTTATGATTTGTAATTTGATGGGTTTTCAGTATAACAGAATGATCCTTTTCTTATGTTATGAAGCAAAGTTAAAGGAGCAAATGATATGACTATTTTTTCACTGAATATCTGTCACACAGCTTCTTACATGTTTCTTGTCATCGCTTTACTTGTATGTACCTGCTACAGTTATTTTCTGTCCACTCAAGGACACTTAGAAAAGCAGGTTTTCCAAGCAGAGTGGAGACCAGCCCTGCTGTGGTGCCACTGGGGCAGGGGCTGATGGGCCGGGGGGCTGACATGGGGTCCTGGGCAGTGGGTAAGATGGGTATTGCCCCAGTGACCCAGGCAGGGTTGGCAGTGTCCTTGGGGCCACAGTGTGCAATATACATGCCAAACCCTTCTCAACACTGGTAGATGGGACAATGGGACACTGGCCACAGTGTACATCTTGGGAATTTCCAGTTGGACGTAAGGAAAAACATTTTAACTTGGACTGTAGTGCCTCACTGGAAGAGGTTGCTCAGAGAGGTGGTGAAGCCCCCATCCTTGGAGGCTCACAGTACTCAGCTAGTCAAAGCTACTGCTGACCCCACATCATGCAGGTGGTAGTCTTGCATGACAAGATGCAGTTAGACAAGTTAGACAAGATGATGTCCAGAAGACCATTCCAGACAACACTTCTATGATTCTGTAATTCTGTACTTCTCCGGTAACGGTCCCTGAAGAATAAGAAATTGTCCAATAAGAAATTGTCCCTGAAGAAGACCATAAAATGTGCGTATGAGAGTATGCAAAGAAGGATGTGTTTAGATAAATAAGCTTAAATATTATTCTGAAACCCTACAATTGGATATATATCGTATATATAAATATCATATAAAAAATAATCCTGTACAGTGAATTAAAAAGAAAACTTGTGTAGGTTGTCTTGGGCTTTTTGTAAAGCACTTTTTCAAGAATTGTTTAAGATATTGTCTGCCATATTTATTTTGAAAGAAATTATACAGGTTTGAATGTAGTACATATAAGATCCTATAATAATAGGAAATGTGGCAGATAGATAGGCATGTGAACCAAACAAACCATAGAGGCTAATCTCTCTGGCACACTACTGCAAAGAAATCTAGTTGCATACACTTCATTAGGTTTTATGCTAGTGTGAGTAATGCTGGTCCCATCTAGCACAAAATCTTCACATTTAACTTGCAAGGCTTTATGAGATCTCTATAAGAAAATAGAGATGTGTAAATAGAGCTGTTAGAGTTAGTTAATAGAGTGTTAATAGAGACGTTAAACAGTGCTGTTTAACATCTTTGTAAGCGACACGGACAGTGGGATCGAGTGCACCCTCAGCAAGTTTGCCAGTGATACCAAGCTGTGTGGCACGGTTAACACACTGGAGGGAAGGGATGCCATCCAGCGGAACCTGGACAGGCTTGAGAGGTGGGTCTGCGCAAACCTCATGAAGTTCAACAAGTCCAAGTGCAAGGTCCTGCACCTGGGTCATGACAATCCCGAGCACAAATACAGGCTGGGTGGAGAATGGATTGAGAGCAATCCCGAGGAGAAGGACTTGAGGATGTTGGTGTGAGTCAGTGTGAGCCAGCAATGTGTGCCTGCAGCCCAGAAGGCCAACTGCATCCTGGTCTGCATCAAAAGAAGCGTGGCCAGCAGATCGAGGGAGGTAATTCTACCCCTCTACTCCGCTCTCGTGAGACACCACCTGGAGTATTGTGTACACCTCTGGAGTCCCCAACATAAGGAGGACATGGACCTGTTGGAGCAGGTCCAGAGGAGGGCCACAAAGATTATCAGAGAGCTGGAGCACCTCTCCTATGAAGACAGGCTGAGAGAGTTGGGGTTATTCAGCCTGGAGAAGAGAAGGCTCTTGGGAGACCTTATAGTAGCCTTCCAGTGCCTGAAGGGGGCCTATAGGAGAGATGGGGAGGGACTTTTAATGAGGGAGTGTAGCAATAGGACGAGGGACGATGGTTTTAAACTGCAAGAGGGGAAATTTAGATTAGATATTAGGAAGAAATTCTTTACTGCGAGGGTGGTGAGACACTGGAACAGGTTCCCCAGGGAGGTTGTGGAAGCCCCATCCCTGGAATTGTTCAAGGCCAGGCTGGATGGGTCTTTGAGCACCCTGGTCTAGTGGGAGGTGTCACAGCCTGTGGCAGGGGGATTGGGACTAGACGATCTTTAAGGTCCCTTCCAACCCAAACTGTTCTGTGATTCTGTGATTCTATGAAAATGTGTCCCACTTCAAAACCATTCAACTCAAATGAAGGAAAAGGGGTGCAATACTTCTGTTTGATTTTCCCTGGTAATTTGATAATATTTTGATTTATTTCTCTGAGGACTGAAGAAATGCATTGCATTCATTGTAGAAAACATCTTAGCAAACATTGCCCTACAGAAAAGTATTGGAGACAACATATTGTTAAATTAGCATTTTAGCAAATACATCTAGAAAAATCAAAGAAACTTACAATCTGACTAACTGAACTGGCAGTTTCATGAGTCTCAAAACATATCCCTCCAAAATAATCAGGAGATGCACGGGAAGATGTTTTTAATAATTCCACACTTAATAAAGGAGATGTAGAAATGAAATAAATCCCTGCTGAATTTCAGCAAATGCCTTTGTTTTCTCCCAAACATTTCCGTCTGTGGTTTTTTGTGCTTAATGCTGAAGATTAAACCAAAAAACTAAAAGGAAAAAAAGAAAATAAGCTTTTATGCTCCCATGTTTTCATTTATGCCAACTGAAATAACTGCAACTTCTTGGCTAATTTCTTGCTACTTATAATGATTAGATTATGTATTTTGTGAGCCTGTTAAATTCACCACTCTAGAAGAACACTCTAGAGCCCAGAAGTTGCAAGATTTTTATTTTCTGCTTCTGCATCAAACCCAGAAGGAACCTGGGAAGGTGAGGAAATAGTGCAACCCTAAGCGGGGCTGTATGAGAAAGGCTCAGTTCTTTTACTTGCAAGCCTGGATGAAATCTTTATTGTCTCTGATATGAATTGAGGGGTTTATCTTTCAGATGGTTTCAGATGGTTTATCCTGTGTTGCTAAATTAATATATACATATTATCCATCTAGTCTTTTAGTGGCTGGGATTGAGTATTTGCAGCATTTAAAAAATACAGTTCTTGATTCTGAGTGCATATTCCACAGGCTAAAATTGCCTGTCGTTTTCAGTTATTCTTACATGGAAATGATCAGCAGTTCAGAAGACTAGAAGGTATGATTAGCGCACCATAATATGTGTTTTTATACATGTAAATCTAGGATGGTGTTGTTTCTTTAAATGGCTGAAGTCCAACAAAATAATCCAGTAAAACTCCAGGGGGAGGGGTTTAACTGTGAGCTCTTAGCAGGTGATTAGCTATCTCACATGTCTCAGGCAGAAAGGATATGGAGTGTGGAGAAACCATTTCTAAAGAAGGAACCTCTTAGTATTTTAACCTGTGAAAATAGTTAAGCTAAAATTCTTGTTAAGTGATTGTTCGTTTATCCTGACTAAATCCACAGCTGAAGAAAGTTCATTTGCATATCTACATTATGCAAATTTTAATTTTTGGGCAAACAGAAGAGATATGTTGCCACATGGACATGTTCCTAGTGATGATAGTCACATCAGGTCTTGGTGTTTTGGTGGTCCTTACAGGTGGTGAGTGAAATCCAAAAGCACTGCAATGGAAGCAGAAAGCGGGGTAGCTTATGCCAAATTTTAGTTCAGAAAATGCAAGAGAATTTTTTGACAGTAGCGGGAAATTTCATTCAAAGTGCTATGATAGCAGTAGAAAGCATAACAACTTGACAGTCTAGAGAAATAATATTTCCATGTGTTAATTTTATGTTTAACTTGTGCATTTCCCCCATTTCTATTGTAGCTACAAACCCAACAGTTTCTAGAAGCAACAGGTAATGTAATAGGACAGTAGAATTATCAGAGAAGCACTTATTCCAAAGGAAGATTCTTGTTTTATTTATTAATACCTGTTTTCATATCTAGCGTGTATTTAGGCATTTCAGTATGAAAAATGAGTCATATTTGAAAACAAATGAGCAGTTGCTTATTATTGGTATTATCATATGGGTTTCAACTTGCCACATAAATACCAGATAATTTAATGATTACCACAAAAATCTCAAACACTAAAAATTATCTCTGTTTCTCAGGCCTTGAAAATGTAGTGGATTTGCAATAACATGTAGTTAGCTCTGTCTAATGTCAGCCACAACTTCTGACATTATCTATGGATGTGCAGAACTTCTCTCAATTACAGGAAAAACAAGGTACGTCTCTTTCTCCTTTTAATATCTTTGTTATAAAGCTGCCTGGAAATGCAGACCATACAAGTCCAGTCCACTTAAAACATGAGAACACATTGAAAAATTTGACAAAGTTATTATACAGCATGGCAGCACATATGAATGTGATGTATTCATCCTGTGAACAGTAAAGCATGTAATTAATTTTAATGTGGCATTTAGAAGTATATTTTGTAAGGCTGACCAGTGCAAATTTATAATCTTTTATGTAAAATATACAAATATTTAAACACATCGGGAACAAATAATGATTAACGTGCAAAATTTATGGTTTCACAAAATCTGCATGTAGATTTTCAATTGCAGAATTAGGATTATACAGCAAAAATTTCACAGCTATCACAGCCAGAAGTGATGAAGGGAAATATGCAACCAAATCCCCTGCATAATGTAAATTATATAATTTCACAATCTGTTCTTTCTAAGAATTTGTAGCTGAATTGGAAAATAAATTTCAAGAAAACACCTTATCTTAATTTAGCGATTCCAAGTCATGGACAAATCTCACATTCCTTCCTTACCTTTTCCATCTGTGAACTATATCCAGCTAAACAAAAAGGTTTGAAACTAAAGCTGCTAAGACTGAAACACCCAACTGAAAAATTGTCTTTACTTGATAGCAGAGACGAATATTGTCTTTATCAATGACAGATATCTTATTTTTCATAGAATCATAGAATGGTTTGGGTTGGAAGGGACCTTAAAGATCATTTAGTTCCAATCCCCCTGCCATGGGCAGGGACACCTCCCACCAGACCAGGCTGCTCAAAGCCCCATCCAGCCTGGCCTTGAACACTTCCAGGGACAGGGCATCCACAACCTCCCTGGGCAACCTGTTCCAGTGTCTCACCACCCTCACAGTAAAGAAATTTCTTCCTAATATCCAATCTAAATCTCCCCTCCTTCAGTTTGAAACCCTTACACTTCATCCTATCATTACACTCACTGATCAAGAGTCCCTCCCCGTCCTTCCTGTAGGCCCTCTTTAGGTACTGGAAGGCTGCTGTAAGGTCTCCCTGGAGCCTTCTCTTCAGGCTGAACAACCCCAGCTCTCTCAGCCTGTCCTCATAATGTAGGTACTCCAGCCCCCTACCTTCTTGTGCAGAGTACTCCGGAGCTGGACGCAATACTCCAGGTGGGGTCTCACGAGAGCCTAGTAGAGGGGTAGAATCACCTCTCTTGACCTGCTGGCCATCTTCCAGCTACTGGGAAAAATACATATATCTGTACTTGTACATACATAAAATACAGATGTCCCCAGTAAATAGCTTACACACTCATCTACCTGGTTCCTGGCCATGGACTTTCTGGCCTTCCCATTACCTCGTATGCCCACATGCACGCTGGCACCCACGCACATGTACTATGGGTCTCTCCATAACTGGGGGCCACAGCCCTGCTCCAGCTGCCAGTACAGACAGCCTTACACACCAACACACACCACACAGCCCAAAGCACTGTGGACCTCTCCTGTAACCGGCTTCAGACTCAGTTTAACCAGGGCCTGGCCCTTGGATCCTCCCATCCCTCGTTGCCTCACACACAGACATACTCAAGCAAATGGGAGGGTCTCTCAACCAACCCACCTAGACACAAGACCTCCTCAGTCGTTGGCTTGAACCTCTTTTTTCCTCCAGTAGCCAACTCTCATGCCCTCTGGTCTCTCCGGTATCCAGCACAGGCTTATGGTTGCTTCAGTAGCTGTCTCCCAAATCTCATGTATGCCTGCAGAATGAAGAGTCCTTCTACCCAGGAAAGTAGAAATGGAGTTTGACAGGGCAGGCTGCAGTGATCAGGCACATGTCTGTACAAGCACATGGCCAGGCAAGTGCCCTGACCAGCACCTGTTCACATGTGCCTGTCCCCTTTTAGCCCCTCATCTATTTTCCCATGCCTGTTCCTCCAAAAACCACCGTGAACTTTCCTTTTCTCAGCCCTTGGTTTTTCCCCCAGATATCCCATAATAAGGCTTGTACAGTCCCAAGATTCGCTTCTGCACCCACAATAAGTCCCATATGTGAGTATATGGGGCAGTGAGGTGACCCAGAGTGCCTTCTGACTCATCATGATGGATTTCACTCTAGACCACAGATTTCCCAGGACATTTCTGAGGACTGGGTTAGCGGCTCATGTCTCTGATGGGGTTATTGGTGATCCCCTGCCCACCATTGTACCTCTGTGCCCTTGTGTCTGAGTGGAGATGAACCTTTTATCACATAACTGACACAGAATTCTTGACTCTATTGGCAGTAATCAATTTTAGTATAGATAAAAGAAGTTTGTAAAGTGTGAGAACTAAGATTTCGCTTACTGTACTGAAAATGTACTTCAAAATAGAACTTTCACTATGATGTAAATTACTTTAGTGTTGAATACAGTATCATGCTGTGTCAAGATTTATGAACCTATAAATATAAAAAGAGAGCATGAAGTCTCTGAAGTCTAATTTAACTAAAATTGTCATCTCATGTCCTCTGTTGTCTTAAAAAAAGATACTTAATGAGAGCTTTTATAAGACATGAAAGAGAAAACGAGGGATGTGGAACATAAAGAGCGAAGATGGAGGCTGCTTGATATTGGTTTCTATAATTAGTTTGACAGCACTGTTTAATCTAACATCTGTTACAAGTGTTTAAAGCTACTATACTTGGAAAAAATTGAGAGCCACTTAATTTTTCACCCAGTCACCTGTACAGCTCAATTAAAAGGGGATTTTCAGGACACAGACTCTGAAAGCACATCAAGGGGGAAAGGATATACTTCTACCTCAGCAAGGAATAAACTGAAGCAATTCTAATTCTGTTGAGTTGATTGAGTTCTATCCAGCATGCACCAGTTAAATTCAGTAGACTATAATCTGGGATCTGTAAATCAGCCAAAGCCCATTTTATCCATAATGATAAATAAAGACTTGGTAACATTTATCCATTAAAAGCTTTTGTGTACTTTCCTAAATTCATACATTTTTTTGTAATTATTCATTGCCCTGAGAAGAATACAGCTCCTCTACAGAATTGTGGCCAGGTTTGAACTGTATTACATTTTCAATTAGTAGTCTTTTACTGTCTGCTTTTATTAAGTCTGTAGAAGAGGAACAGTGCAAAACACAGCTTTGTTCACTTCCTTTTTCAACTACAGCAACTGTATTACCTTGTCTATGACTATCTAATGAATTTTTTAAAATCTGGACTTTCAGGGTTATTAATAGAAAATACTGCATAAAAGTGCAGTTACGTGTTATCATTAATAAAGAAGCATGGGGTCAGAAAAAAACACTGGTAACACATACTAAACCATGGAGATTTAGATTTAATCAAAACCCTCATAAAAGATTCAGCTAAAACTTAAAAGCATTTATTTAAAGAAATAGAGACAGAGCCACACAGCTGGGCTTGTGATATAATTTGTTTGTAATTTATGTCATTTCAGGACAGAAGAAAATCAAAGATGTTAATCAAATAATGAAAATGTAACCATGTCATATGTGATGTAAGTAGAATTAAGGGAACTGGAAAATGGTGGACTATCATGACAGGTAATAAAAAACATTAATACTTTACCTCACATGTCATATAGCAGCCAATAATAGAAAACAGCTCTCCTCATGCTGTGTGAGAAAGAAGACCAAAAAAGATTGAATATCTAATTATAATCACTGTTTATAAAAGGTATAAGTAGGAGAAAATTCTAGTCTTTACTGACAGTATGGAAAAGTTTTATCTCAGGGTTGTAAAAGTACTATTTTTTATGCCTTCACAGACTATGTGGTGAGCTGAGGCATTTTCAAGAAGTCTTGGTGTCCAAAAGATCCTGATTTGACAAAACAAGTGTTCCTGAGAAAAGTGAGTGTCACCTAATTTCTCAATTAAAAACAAAAAAAGTTTTAAAGATATCAATATTTTGATTAAACTTTTGATAAATAATGCATTCTGGTTTCCTCATTTGAAGTGGCATTTTCTTCTGAAAGCAAGGTAATCTGTTATTATAGTTACAGATTAAATAAACTAAATAGCATGTAAAACTTTTGATTGCCCAAGTTGTTTTAAAAAGATTACTTTTATTGTGAAGGTTGGTCGAGATTTTTACATTTCATCATGAGTGAAGTTCTATTGACAGTAAATAAGCATCTACTATTCTTGACATGAAAATATTGGACTATAATTTCACATTTAAAAGATGCCTATTATTTATATTTCAGACTTAATTTCTTAATTTTCAGACATGCATTTCCATTTTTAATCCGTTCTCTAAGAAGGGAAGTTATATATTTCAAAACTTCATTAATCCATCTAATCATCTTGAAGAAAGAAATGGGCTTTGTACTGCGAGAGAGAATCTTGTGGCATTCATTTTGCGCAGAAATGTTTACACAGCTTCATAAGTCTAAGCCTGTAGCTCAAGCCACGCATGTGAAGATTGGGAAGGCCTGGTGACTATTCAGTGTGAGTGGCCTTCAGGAATAGCCTCATACAGGGGTTTAGAAAGCCTCGGCCTGAGTGTGAAAGAAAAATGTGAGTGTGCCTGCTTTGCTGTGCAGGAAAAAAAGCACATTTATCAGCAATATCACCCCTTTTTCCAATTATAGGGGAAGAATAAGACAGAGAACTAAGAACAGACCTGAAATGCAAATGTTTGTATATTAAACCTGGACTACAAATTTTTTAGTAGGGGCAAAAGAGTGCTCAGTTTTTTCCAGTACTTTCTCTACTAGCTTTGCTTACACCTTGTCCAGAGAGAACCTTGGACACTGTTCCCTTAATCCTTATCTTTCAAAAGTAGCATGAAACCTCAAGTATTGTTCTGTATGGGCTAGGCTAAAAGACCAGCCATCAGTTGCATACTTGTAGCTCTACAGCCAGAATCATCTTCCTGTCTTTGTGCCGTTTCATCCATGCTGAGTGTCAAGGATGACACATACAAACCCTTCAGGACCTCACACAAGATCACATTCTTGTGGTCCCTAATACCATGGTGGAGAATGTCTGGGGCTGCCTTTTTAAATGATCAAAAGTCTATTCTATAACCAAGTTTGGAAGGTATTATGGGTATTTCAGATAACAAAGTCTGTGGTTTTATATGGTTCATCAAGCTCATTGTATTGATGTCCTAGTCATTCTTTCCACTTTGTATCATATAGAGAAAGGAATGCTATAATACTTCACAGAAACCTGGGAAAAACCTGATTATTTTTCAGATATTTCTGTTTGTCTGGGTTTAGAATTAGGAATTCCATGTTCTATGTTAAACTTAAGAAATCCTTACCTTGAGTTTTTTTAGGGTGGGATTTAATTCACCTACTCTGAAATAGCCAAAAGGTAATAATTTCCAACCACGTTATTCCAAACTCCCTTTGTAGCCAATGTTTAATTAATTCGTGTCATACGAAGGTGAAATGAATAGCCCTTTGAAACATTTTATCACTTGACTAGAAAGACAGCTAGATAACTACTTTAGGGTTAGACAAATAATTTCTAGATGCCAACATCTATAGGAATGTAACCCTCTTTAAGTTGCTTTAGGATCTATAAAAGCAAGTCTCATACTTCTCCAAATCAGTAGATTTTTTTAAAGAGGTACTGGGCATAGATGCATTTGTTAAAGGTATTGCTTTTCGTGATCCAGCTAACAAAGATGAGCAGTGTGGTTACCATGCTTGTCTCTGAATTTAGCTGGAAATTTCATCCTGGCACTGAGAAACTTGCTCCACCCAAGGTCTACTTGAAACTTCTCTGAAAGCTTAAAATTTTTTTTGCATTAGTATTTTATGAAGAACAAGTCCTGACCACATCTGTTTTAGAGAGTCCAAGTAACTTTTGTAGGCTCCTGAAGTGCTTCAGAGATACATTCAGACAATTGCACTTACATTCTGGTCTAGGTAGATTTCAGCCTTAAGCTTTTAAGGAAGCTTAAAACCCAACTCAGCCACCTCCATTGAAGTATTGCCAGAAGTCATAGTATATGACAGCCAGTCAATCTACCAATCAGTCTGTGCTTTTTGTGGTGGGTTAATCTTGACTGGATACCAGGATCAGATGACTGGTAAATCAATAGAAAAGCAGAGATTTCTGTGCAAAATTAATGCAATGACCTGGTTTCATCTGGAACTGAGCAGAGACTCATTACAAGTTCCACAGAAGTGCAATTGGCACTGAATGAATGCCATGACAAGCTGAGCTAAGGATATCAAAAAACTAAAGTTATACCCACAACAAATTTTCAGCTCTTTTCCCACTTCATAGACATTACTCTAACCTGTACATAGGAAACTAAGAAAAAGAGCTGAAGGGCATTTTATCTCAGTGCATCAAGATTTGGGATAGGTGTTATACAACACAGCTATTCAGGTCTTAACATGAGTTTTATATACTTTCCTGACAGCAATCTCGTTTATATTACAGGTGAATCAAAAAAGAGCTGGTGCGTTTTAAACTCTGCCCTGATCTACCTGTACATTACGCTAATGATTCTTTTGTTTTATTTCACATATTAGTATCAGCTGAAATCCATGGTTTTCCTCTTCATGTGCATGGAAAAGGCTATAGGGAAATTCCAAATTTTTTGTGTTAGTGGAATTACATCTACCCCCACTTTGAGTAAAATTCTGCAGGTCATGCTGGAGTAAATCATTGACCTCTCAAAAATATGATTTATTTTCTACAACAGTTTGACATTTACAAGTTTCTCTTTGGCCATTCATTTCACTGTTAAGGAAGAGACAGTGAAGAGAATGTTTAAAATGAAAAGCAGTAGCTAACGGCTGTGAGAAGGGACTAAAAGACAGAGACTTGCCTTCTACTTGACTTGTAACAACATGCAAATTGCAAGACTTGCTTTTGCTAGTTTAGTAGTGTCTAAAATCACAGGCTCTTCCACTCCCTTAAGCCTTCTCTGTACTCATCTTTCCAAGGAAGGGTGGGACAGAGGTGAGGACAATTAGATATAATTTTTCTTCCCACTGCGTCAAATCACATGAAAACTGATTTTTCAATCCTTTTTCTTCTTTCCTTCTGAAAATTCTGTGAAAAGAGAAACAGGTTGTAGCACACCTGGAAAGTTAGTACGTCTGTTGAAAGGGTTTCAGAAACGTATACCAAAACAGAGACTATCTCATAAAGACCACCCATCCAGCAGCTCCGCCATATAAGATGAAGGTCTCTTAGCTCCTGCATGTCCAGTAAATCTCTAAAACAGTTATCTTTAAGTATTCAGGAATAAACTATGTGGTGCGTTCGTGTGAAAAACAGCCCCTTAACACTCCTCCCTCCACCCTACCAATAATCAGAATCCTGTAGTGGGCTGTTGGTAGGTACAGCTTCACCCGCATTAACTTCAGTTCCCAAATATGAACATCTAAGTATACTCTCTTTCAGAAGAATTGATATAAAATCAAACCTAATGGACCTTGTTCTCTGCCTAAAGATAATTTTCCTCCATCAATGGGTAAGATGAGGTAGAACTACAGCCCAGTGAAGGTATATCCAACCTGTCTTTCTGTTCTTGCAAACACATTGGGCATGAGGAAAGAGAGGAGAGAACCTTGCACTTAGTGTCTTCCTTGCAGACCAGCCATTTCTGAGTACTGAACTCCAAAACATTCGTGAAGACAGGAGTTGTTTCAAAATAGTGCTCCTAACCTTGTTTAGCATCTGTAGGTTAATCTCTAAATCCATGTCTTTCAAAATAGGAATGGTAAAATAGTACTCTTAATCACCGGGAAACCTGTGACTGATGTAAATATGGCAATTTTGGCTCTAAACCTGTCTCTAAATTAGAAAATGGACAGCTCTGGTGAGGAACTCCAGCATTACCTTAGCCGACTGTATTGCAACCACCCTTTACAAGAGTTTTAGCAGGAAAGGGAGATACAGCCGAGGAACCTGTCTGTGTAAACAGATTGTTATTTTCTTTTTTTTTTTTAAGTAAGAAATTAAATATTGCTTTTGTCTTCTATTATTCTATTGCTGGAACACTCCTCCTCCATGGGGAGCTAGCAATCATTCTCCACCTGAAACAGCAAAAATTCTTTGAATTTTTACCCAGAATATTTCATGAAGAAAACAACATTAAGTGATCATCTATGCTTATCTCTTCAAACACTTGCTGAAACTTTGGTAACTGGGAATGTATGATTACGGTTCCCTTGTGTCTTCAATGGAAAATGAATCATTCCATGAATATTGTTGCTTTAATTTTTTCCATCCATAACCTTTCTAATTATGGGAGAGAATAAGGAAGGAAAGGAAGGGAAGAAGCTAGAGAAAGAGGGCAAGATGCAAATAATGGCTGACATGTACAAAATTTAAGCATTTCTGTTTGAAACACTTAACAGAAATTTTGCCATTTTTCAAAACAACTTTGAAAATAAACCTCAAATCTTTGTCTCCTCACAATGAACTGTTAATGAATTTAGGTGGCTGTGGCTTCTCAGATGCTTAAGCAAATTGACAATGTTATCCCTCAGCGGGCATTTATGAGCTGCTTCCTGAACAGTAACTCCCCACACTGCCACCAGCTGTCTTAAAATGAAGAGCATTTTGTCACTGAGGTCCAGGAGGAGGGCATGGAGAATATACCCAGCTCCACTATAGCACAAATCTTCCTGCTCTGCCAGCTCTTTCCTTGTCCTCTGTCAGCCTCCACTGACCTCAAAAATGTCTGTGGCCTTTGGGTTTTCTGATCCCACCAACAGAACAAAATGCATGTGCATGATAAACATTAGCAAAAATTGTTCTGCAGAAGTTGGAATATCTGCCACAGCTCTTCAGTTATAGACGCCCTTGCAATGCCTGAAGTAGGCTAGAGCCTGTATGCAGAAGTACAGCTGCAACCTCGTGGTACAGCAACTGTGGATTGGCATGGCAGCGAAAGGAATCATATGTTGATTCACATACATTGAGTTGATATTTCAGTGTCTTGTAAAATCTGTGTCACGTGGAAGTAGTTAGGAAGAGATACTGGAATTTGTTGTGCATGCCAAGGAGGCATATTTTACCCTGCCACTAGAAAATTTCCTGCGTCATGTTTGTAGCATAGGTGAATCTTCCTGCTTGACAGAGATTTGTGTCCGGTTGCCAGGCAGTCATATTTTATGTGATGTATAGGTGAAACACAAGCTTAGGTGTTTGAATGTATTTCCATGTAGAAATACCTGTGTCACTAATGCAGTAAGTTATTCTGAAAATAGTAAAAATATCCATAAAACCAACACTGAAATTTATATTTAAACATACCTCCACTGAGAAAATTGCCTTGTTAACTGTATCCAGTTAGTTAGATAACTTTCTGATTAGGCATAAGCGCATCTAACAGACTGCAGATGACACTGGTCACCAAAATGGGAAGATTTAGTCATCACAGGGAAGAAACAACTAACTTTACACCATCTGGCATAGCTAGAGCAAACTGAACAGAAATCAGCACTGGCATTTTAGAATACTTATTTTTTTTAAAGAAAGTATCAACATTTTTGTGGATTCTCTTTTAGCCAAGGGAAAACAGAAGGAGAATTGGCTTGTTGTATAGTTTTCAGCTTCTTGACTGTGGGAGGAGAACAACTAATTTAGGCACTGTAATGTCTTAAAGGGTTGTTGATCATCCCTTAGAACTTCATGACAGTAGTCAGTAATAGAGGAATTATCAAAGATTTTCAGGTCCTCTGGTTTGCAAAGTCTTTCTCCAAAGGTGGACATATGTGACCGAAAATTGTTTAATGAAAAAACATAGCTACCATTACAAATCCTGAAATTTACCAGAGAAACTTTGCTCCCTTCAGGTTTTCTTCTCTGAGGCCCTTTCCTGTTCCATTATTACAAATGACTATACTTCATACTGTATATAGATTCCTGAAAGTAACTGAAAATCTGAAAATCCAGTATTTTCTAAGCAATTATTTCAATTAGAAGACAATAAATACCCGTATATACGGTTAAACATCCTACATCTCTGTACCAATGGAAAGCTCTGTTAAAAGCTTGGAGCTATTTGTAAATTAATTACTTTCTTACCCCAGGCATCTTGTAAGAGTATAAAATTACCTTAATGGATTTTTGTTCCTTTCCACAGTTTTGTTTACATTACAATATTCGGTAAGCATTTCCTTTCTGAAAACTGTGAGTTGAAAATGAAGAGGAAAGAGAATACGACAGAAGAGAAGCTGAATAATGGCTTATCCATGGAATAAAAGCAGAAAGTGAACAGAAGTGAAACCTCTGGGCTTTAATACCCTCACTGCTACTGATCCTATCACTGATTTGAGAGCCATCCATTATTTCTGATTTACTTCTGCCATCTATCAATACAAGGTGATGATGACCTATCAAACATTAGTGAAAAATAGCATTTGAAAAGTATTTTGAGGCCCTCATTTCTGTACATATTTATTTAACAGAAGTTTCAAGCAACAGTCCCAATAGTTAGGGGTGGGTGAGCACACAGGCTAAATTAACAATGGAATCGAATTTTTCTTAAAACTTGAATTGGACCTCTAATGCGTTGGTTAAATTTCTTGAGGTGATTTTTCATTTTTATGTGCTCTAAACTCCCTGGCTCCAGCGGGCCATAAAAACAGATGTGCTGAAATGCAAACACTACCGGAAGGTTGCTTTTGTGGTATTTCCAGCCTGAAGGGAAGCCAAAGATGTTAGAAATCCCTTGAGAATGCCTATTTCCAGCCTATTTTTGCAGGCAGATTTGTCTATCATTCATTTGTTTTATGACGGTAACCCAAGATGGACAGGAAATAGCAGAACTCAAACACGCTCTGTCTGTTATTGGGTCGCATGCCTACAAGGTGCTGAGCAGAACTGCACGGAGAAAGGTGATTGTGATTCCTGAACAGTTTCCGTATTTTGAAGCTTGGTTGCAGTTTGATTTTTTTTTTAATGAAATCAAATGATATCAACACTCTCAAGTGAAAAGTGAAGGCTCCTCTCCCTGTGCTGTGGGAGTGCATGAGGGACCGTGGAAGTGGAGACTGCTGGCAGAAAATTGAGAGGAATTTTATCTGAATTTGATCTGGTTCCAGTCAGAATTTTATTGAAATCAAATAAACTTTGCAAATCACTGTGTCCTGAATGAACTTGTAAATTCTGCAGGAAACATATTATTCTGGAATTTCTTTCATTCTTTTGAGGTTCAGAGACTTCTGAGAAGATACAAATTTCATGCTCACTGGGGTTTCAAGCATCAGCTGACCCAGGACACCTTAAAAGAAGCATCTAGATCCGGTTCAGCTACCTAAAACCAGAAGCCTTGTGCTGTTTAAGTTGTGCATCTGATGTTGTGAGATATGACACAGGACCTATAGCACACTGAGTCCTCCCAGCCTGGCAGCTAGAACTCATGTGAGATATGCCGGGGCATCACAAACACCTATACTTAAGCAACTAACTTGAGACTCTGGGGCATGATTCAGTTCAAAACTAGGACACCTAAATCTAAGGGTCTACCCTTAGGTGTACCACTGATGCCATAAGTGCCTAAGCTCCCATTAAAGAAAATGAAGGTTGGTGATAGGTAATGACAGAGATGATGCCATGATAGAGCACAGAGAGCTATTAGTGGACTAGCCACTGAGTGTCTACTTTAGGGTGAGTTGAATTTCCTTCTAAGCTCCACTAACTGCCTTGACTAGATTCCAGTGACAATAACGGGAACTCTGACATCTGCTATGTCAGCATATACTTGCATGTAGACTAGACAATTTATGCGTCTTGACACTGGATTGGATTCTGCTCCTAATGGCTTATCAGCTGAATTGTTCCACTTACATTTACTGTACTGACTTGACACTTGGTTCAGTCCAAACTGAGGTAGCTGGTACCAGTTTAGGTATTCCACATAACCCCAGTATCATACCTGCCTACACTTTGCAGATGACATAGGTGCCTTACAAAGCATCAAATGGTACTACTACCTGTCTAAGTTTAGGCGTCTGAGTACCGTGCTACGTCTCCAGCAACTACAAAGTAATCTTGTAATTTCACTCTAACCTAGGCTTCTGGAATAATTTCAGATGCTGTGTAAAAAAAGTCTGATGCATCCATGTTGGACTGCCTGATGCGAATCTATGAGAGATGTCGGGCAGCCAAATGCCAGTCAATAACCTCAATGTCTTGGGAATTTCTAGGGCTCTAGCACACATGTAGATACCTACATGTAGAACACCTGGAGTTCTGTCCCACCCTACATCTTCAAGGTGAATCACAAAAAAGAAGCGACCACTGAATATTCTTTGATTCAGAGGCAAGTTTGGGTTATATTTACATCTTGGGATGGAACATAGCTTCTGTTGCCTTAAAAATTAGGGCACTTAAACTATTATTTGATTATGCAGTTTTTACTGCTGTCGCTACTGTTATAAAAATCTGCATCCTTGATTTGGACTTAAAACTCCAATAGAGAATATAATAAAGAAAAACATTATAGCTGTCTTTGGAAGCTTCGCATCCCTTTTGGTTTTACAATGCAGTCTAAGCAGATCAGAAAAGTGGGATATAGCTTTTGTTATTGCATTTAAAGCATATTATTATTTCCTTTCTGTGTTCTTTCTTGAGCAGGTTTTGCATCACAACTTGAGGTTGTTATTTTGAATTATTTTTTAAATAGCTAGAAATACTATTGATCTCCTGATAGATAAAATTGTCTACAGGAAGGTCTTTTTAGATGTTCACACACTAACAAATAAAAAACTCCTAAAAATACGTGCTGTGCAGGTGTTCGTGTCTGCCTCTGGCTCATGAACAAAGCATAGGAGGGTCACAGCAATGATGTGTTCTTTGGCTCTGGATTGTAAAGTTGCAGGTAACTTAGATTTTCATGTTTTCTTTTTTAATGTTGATATCAGACACTTTTGAAACTTCAGTTGTAGAAAGATTGAATCTAAGATGGCACTTCCAGAATGCCAGAAGGGATCACTTTGATAATTTAGTTTGACCTCCTACATCACTTGAGCCGTAGGCCTTCTCTACTTTGAACTAGAGCATGGCTTTCAGCAATATATCTTATCTTCTCCACATGGGCTCTTATAATTGTTAGCAAAACATTACTCCAATAAATTAGCTTCAAAGAAAAAAAAAGTCCCTTAAACAAGCCTTCAACTTCTTCCTAAGCTTAATTTTTCTAACTTTACCATCCAAAGACTGTTCTGGTGCTGCAGGTTTCTTTGACAGAGAATCCTCTATTCAAAAATGTTGTTCCATAACAATGCTTTTATGACTGTAACTGGGACACTAACTTTATCTTAAAGTAAGTTTATTGGGCTCTTCAAGTTCTTAATTGTAAAATATTGTTTGCAATCCTCCAGTCATTCTTCTGGCTTTTTCCCTGAATAATTTGAGTTATCAGCAGCTTTTCTTAAATGTGTGTACTGATTTTGGCTGAGATGATAGAGTTAATTTTCTTCATAGTAGCTGGTACGGGTCTATGTTTTGGATTTGAGATGAAAACAGTGTTGATTACACCAGGATATTTTAGTTATTGCTGACCAGTGTTTAAACAGCATCAAGGCCTTCTCTGCTTCTCATACCACCCCACCAGCGAGGAGGCTGGGGGTGCACAAGAAGTTGGGAGGGGACACAGCTGGGACAGCTGACCCTGACTGACCAAAGGGATATCGCATAATATATGATAGTATTGGTTGTTGGTGATGTCAGCCCTAGCATGAAGTAACAATTCTGTGAAGGAGAAAAAGAAATTATATACTGGTTCTGGCTCTTCGTGTATTGCCTCTTTCTTTCTGATGTACTCTGCTTCCTTTTTAATGAAGCAAAAATGTCCCTTTTAGAAAAATGTCCCTTTTACCCTTTTAGTTTGGTAGGATAGGGTTAGCATTGGTTGATATGGAAATGTGAAGAATGATTTCATGTTTTGAGTTTACGGCCTGTCCACCAAAAAACTTGTGATTTACATTTATCTTCAGAAAAGGAGATCCTGTGATTCATAGAGCAGCCATAATTTTTAAGGAACTGGGTGATAGTACAGTATCAATAATATCAATACCAAACAGATTTTACTAAGGAAGCAGTGGAGAAAAAAATTAAGCTGAGCAATGCAATGAGATTTAAGTGCCTGAAGGAATATTGTGATAGACAACTACTTTAATAGCAAAAGTTCATGGCCAGACTCGACTTAAAATTGTATGAGTCAAGCAGGATGCAGTTTTATCTCATAATTTTGTCTATTTTTGTAAAATAGTAGGTAATTTACCAAATGCAGAGTGCCTGCAGATGTTCAGGCCACCTCTGGGGTGAAGCACTGCAACGACTTCTTAATGCACTCCAGCTTGACGGGAGTTCTTCAGAGGGTAGAATGTAAGGAAAAATATTATATCCAGTTGAAACTGAGCCAAAAAACCAGAATTTACTACTTGAACTAAAATCTCTCTCCTTCAGATGTTACCAACTCAGCATGATGGCACATAACACACTGAGAGACCTTGTGTCCTTATAGATTTAAAGGGAAAAGAGCCACTGACTGACTTGTCAGCATTGCTTCATGCTGTACGTAAGATTCCCCTTTGAGATTTCTGATTCTTTTGCTGACCAGGCCCTTCCCTGCTGAACTTATGAGATCTGACAGAAAAGTAGTCTGAGTGGCATATGTGCATGTTATTGCTATAAATTGCAGGAAATTCATGTGTCTGATTTCCAGCAGTGTGGGTAATTCCTTCATTTCACTGTAACACCTATTTCATACAGTTTCCAATAAGCCACGTGATATTTCTGTGGTATGTTTTGCTCCTGAACCTGAAATAAGTACTGCTTTATTAATCCTCACCATAGGGCATTCAGATCATGATTTTACCTGCCATGTTCTACCTGCCGCTAGCAGAAAGACTGGTGTTTTGAAAGGGCTGGATCACCATCAGTCTTGGATGTTATGACGCTAAGTAGCTCTACTTATTTGAAAAAAGATGTTGAATTACTGTCCGAATTCTCGAGTTGAACAATCTTATGATTTCCATCTCATAAAATTTAGCTTGGCTAAGCCAGTCCACTGAGTCATGCAGGTATGATAACTCCATTGCTGGTGACTTGGAAAGAATGTCTAGATCTCAAGTTAGCTGAGTCCTACCATCAGTCATCTCATCAACTCTAGTAATATCAATGTGAAACTAGGATATTTTCCTCTATAACCTGAACCTTTTCAATGCTACAGCAGGAGAGTCTGTTTAAAAAGCAAATCCTTTAAATGATTGGGGTAGCTTTGATTTCAAATAAGAAGGAGAACAATGTTGAAAATAAGCATATGTCTATTTTCTAAAATCATGTATTTTTCTTTCAGTGTGGAAGAACATATTTCAACACCTTAGAAACAGGCACGCTTTATTATTATAATATTGAAGTCACTAGTGTTAGAGATCGATAAATGTGTTGTGACAGAATAACAGATTGTTTTTGTCCTTGCTCCTTAATTTTTGTTTCTCTGAAATGTGTTAAGAAATATTTTTCAGTTGGCCTTGTTGGTCTGTAAATCTATGTAAATGTGCATTGTTTTTTCAAACTGTTTTTACAAACCTGGTACAAACCCTGGGTAAGGAGGGTAATCTAAAAATTAATTTTAGAAGCTGATGTAAATTTAGTGGAAATAAACCAGTCTCAAACTAATGGGATGTTTGAATTCATTCTATCTTACTTTTGGGAGTTAATAGAAAGACCTAGATAGATGTCTAAATACCTTCTTCAACCACCAGGGAGAGATCAACATCATGAGACAGTGATTCAGCACGTGCAAGAACTGTAAAGATAGGCAGGAGGAATCTGAGTCTGGCTTGCAGGTACATGGACATGAGTAAAATTATTTTAACTCCTACTGTAGGTTAAGCTGTGCAACTCATTGTGAAGGCAAGGCCTCTGGTAGTTTCAAATATAGGTTAAATTGTAAGATGATACCAGTGGTTATGCATCTAAAATAATGGACAACTCTGGTGATCAAAAGAAAATGACAGGTAATGAATGTAATAATAAGAATACTTCAGCTGATATATCAGTAGTAGGAAGGCAGAGGGTCCTGGACTGAACCTTTGTAATGGGAAAACATTTTGCATTGGCTGTCCCTGGAAAACTGAAATGTGGAGACAAGAGGTTAGATCCTGTTTTCCTTCTTGAAAACCATATTTGGAGCAGAACTATGCATGTGATGAAAGCTTGCTGTTGAAGCTGCAACCACTGAAAGTAAAGGAACCGTAAAGTCTGAGAAAACTGTAAGAAATAAACCTCAAGTAGTTCAAAGTATGAAGGGCAAATGACAGACCTAGATGGGTGACATGGAATTTGCTCTTTGAAAATGTTGGTGTCATCCCTTTTCCAATCTAATTGTCTCACTGTCTTCTCTATGACATCCGTCTATAATTACGGCATCTTGCTGTTGTGATGGAGCACTACATAACCTGTCAGCTTTGAACGAAAAGGAGAGACAGAGAGACAGAAAGATAGGGGCCTTGTATGTAAATGCTCAATTGCTCTGAATGATACTTTTATGAATTGTTCTTAACAGGTACGTTACAGGAAAGATGACCAGACATACAGTTTGTGACGTGTAAGCTCTTACAATTGGCACACATAAAATTTTTTGGAGTGTTTATGCTTAGGTGAAGCTCAGTTGTTTCAAATGTGTTCATACAATGAAGGATAGCTAGCTTTTTGTTTGTTTGTTTTCGTAACTTCCATGCAACCCGATAAAATAGTTATAAAACTTCCGTGTTTACCAAAGAGGAAAAAGCACACGTGCTACAGTTTGGCATACATTTCATTCATCCATTCCAGCTGGAAAAGGTTATCAAGCTTATTTCAGCTGGTTTGATATGTTGTCCTGACTGGTGATTCATTTTAAGTTGAAAACATGTGCTTATATGGCTCTCAAATAGAACAGTCTTAAACGACAAGTTTATGAGTGATGGGAGTGGGTGATCAGTGATCAGTTACCCTGTCCTTGAATATTGCCATGTGGTATGACAGTGGTTAAAAAGACCTAACTCTATGCTGCACTTAATGAACTTCAACTTATCAATAGGTCTGCTCTATATGAAAATGTTCTTTATGAGGGAAAAATATACAAGAGCAAGGTACTGTGAGTAATTTCCCTTTAATGTTTTTCCATAGAGAAAATTCAACACATCAAAAGTCAAACTGTTGGAAGGGTAAATAAACAAGCACATTTAGAGCAATGAAAAACAGTCTTGATGGCCCAAAGCATACATGAATGTTAAAAGCCATACAACTATGTTATAAACAGAAAAAAAAAATGCTTTTAATAAAAACTTGGAGAGTTTTATACTTGTCTGCTTGGTGAGCAAAAGGAAAATGAATATGTCCAATTCAGAAGCTGATTTAAGCCAAAAAGATTCTTATAAAATTAAAGCTTACAAAGCTGGAAATGAACCTTTTGTAAAAGGAAATGGAAAGAAATTCTTTTAAGTTCAAAAGGTATCTTCAAAGTGACAAAATTGGATTGGAAAGGAACATGAAACATTCTTTCGCGCAATGTCTGTCTCTTATTTGCACTGATGTATATGCCTCCTAATCAATGAGTGCAAGTCCTTCAGGTTCACCAAACAGATAGAAATATAGTAAACAAATATAGTTATTTGCATTCAATAATTTAATTTTTTCTTCTAGACTGTGATATCAACATCTGCTTGGTGAATGAGTAGTGTTTTGTATTTAGTTTAGGATTTCTGTTATAAGCAAAACAATATTGTCACAGTTTAAAGTACAAGTACGCACGGAAGAAATGACATCACTGTGCTTTGTACTTAATTTCTCTCCGTTTCCATATTCCACTTTTTTCCATATTAAGCTACCTCAGTTTACAAGCTAGAAGATGAACATTCTGTGATACCATGATTTCACACCGTACAACCCAAGAAGCTAGCATCTCTTCTCTCTCTTTTATTCTCCCCCGTTATAAAAATTTTGCCGTTGGTTGGGGCACAGCTAGCAAATTGTGTGATGCAGGAGCAGAAGGGAGTATAGATTGCTTTTTCTGTAAACAGGCTCATCAATGGTACTGAAAACTTTGCTCATTGCGGAAAAGTGAATGTGGAAAATGAATGGGCATACGCGGTATTGCAGGTAGCCAGTAGTACTTTATTATGGGTTAGCCTAAGACGACTGTAGCCGGTGCTTAAAAGTACAATAAATGCTGCCTGGAAAATCAACACAGTTAAGGGTGTTAGAAGTTACAGACAGATGAATAACAGAATGAGAATTAATATTTGGCAGAAGATGTCCATATCTACTTGAAAATATTATTGGAAAAAGAAACAGGAACAGTTAAGTAACAAATAGCTTTCTGGAAAGAAACTTAACAGACATAGCCTTCTCAGTGCGAGTGTTGATATGCTTTGTTTCAAACAGTGTATCATCAAGTTATTATTTGTATGAATATTTCTTTTTGACTGGATTTTAGCATGTATGAAAGATGCCAAACTGGGAGCTTTGGAAACTGAGTTTATTTACCCAAAGACAGCCTACGGCCTCAGCAACAGCAGTAAGAACCAGTGTTCACCTCCTCACACTGAGAAGCCTGTTCTGCAGAACTACTAATAAAGTCAGAGAATAGGTCAGCTTCCACGTACATTAGCCTTTGGCCTCTCTGCGGAGGCTGCCAACAAGAATGCCAATTAATGACAGCTGCGCTGGACATTTGTTGACTGGGAACTAAACCGAGATTGCAGATTCCTTTCACACAGCCTACCAAACATCCATCAAATGGCAATTTCTTTTTGACCTTGGTCAGCATTAGAAGTATTTTCCAATGAGGAAAATTTCTCAAAAGTGGTAGGTTGATTAGCATAAAGAAAAAAATAGGGTTTTTTCCCCTTTGGCAGGGCAAGTTCCTTTTATAAAGCTTAAAAAAAATTACATACGTTTACAGAAAATGTATGTGGATGCGTCAGAGAAATCCCTTTTGAAGGGATTATGTGACTGCAGAGATATTTGCTTAAGATTATTTGATACTTTGCTAATGAAAATGTTATTAAAAATGAGGTTTCTTTAGAAAGGGAACATTTTCCCAGAATATTTTGTGAAACAATTTTTTTCGTTGGGTTGAAAAGTTTACTTTGAAAATATTAAAATTTTATTACATCAGAATGCACTAGAACCCCTACAGAGACCTTAAAAGATCCTTTTCTGAAAAGACAGGCAACAATTGATTGCCTGGAGGACTTTCAGGGCCCTTCAAAACGTGTACTCAACAGAGTACTATCTAGGCTAAATTTTAAGTACAGAGTTTTAAAAAGTTTTACTTTAAACTATGTTTAAAGGTATTTGTGATTAAATAGATTGTACAAAAATCCTGCTGCCTTAAGGCAGTGTTTGGCATGGTCAGCATCCATTCACACCCTCCACAAAACTGGATCTCTGATGCTATGGACAGTACTTTACACGCGAATTCCCTCTGGTGCACAGACATGAGAGCAGTTATTATTGGTGCTTTTGAATCAGATTTGTCTTACTTTTGATTTGAGCTTACATTTGCGTTTTTACATGACACTTTACTAAAACATGGCCTAACAGTATGATGTTTCCAAAATCTAAGAAGCAGAAGGCTATGAATACACAGATGAGCATATTACAAAGAAACCTTTTAGGAGAGAGAAAGTAAATGGCAAATAAAGCAGCTGACTGTTTCGGAAGTGCACTTCTGACTACTTGGCAGCTTTTCAGTTCGGTTCCATGTCTAAGACTATAGGTTATATTCAGTCACTTGTTGGAGAGCCAAACCCTTATGCCCTAAATCAGGGGCATGATCAACACCCTTCCCTGGGGAGAAAGTACAGACACGGCCAAGAGAAAGGAGGTCCTCACAGGCTTGCGTCATGAAGTTTCATCATTCATTTACCCTCTGGGCCAATGCAGATCAGTTCCCAGAGTGTTCCCTGAGACTCTGCAGATTCATGAGGTCTCGACAGTCCCTGTGGTATCTAGAAGCTCGTAAAAATCACTTGCTTTTCTTGTAGTCAACTCCATCTGACTAAAGAAGAGCACAAGTGTCAGGAGGTTACCTTATTTTTACAGATACATCTATTCATTATAAATGTCTTCCTTTTCCAGTTCCCTATGTCTGCTGGCCAATCCAGGCAGAGAGAAACTGTTGCATGGAAAAAGACTCTTTCTAGGTGAAAGGACTATTACCATTAATGTAGAAGAATTCTTGCATACAAGTCGGGGAGAAGTATTAAGTCCATAATTCTTATTACGCCACTTGCATCCACTCATTAACATCAGCGCATCTCATGTTTCAAAAAGGTCCTAAGAATTCATAACGCGCTGTGCTATGGACTGTAAATATGCAAGTCTAGTATGGGAAAGTTGTTTCTCTTTCCTAGTGACATGAATTAGCAGAAAACTTTTTAGCACATGTTGCATTCCTGTGAAGATGGATAGAAAGCAATACATCTTAACACTGAAGGAGGAAATTTCCGGGAAACCAAATTCCAGGAACGTGACGCATGCCTCTTGAATCTGCTCACTGGAACATTAGGTAAATTTGTGCCAAAACTTTTCTGGCTCGAAATTTGATTCTGCATCTACAGGAGAAGGTCCTTTGCTAACATCGTGACTATGCAATAAATAGATTTCTGTTTCTTTTCCTGCACTTGTGCTACATTTATCTGAATTCTTTTCCCTGTATCAAAAAAAAAAAAAAAAAGCATCTATTTCACCAGTTAATGTTTTTCTTTGTCTACAGTTTAATCAACAGGGAGAGAGAAGGAAAGATAGAAAAACAAGCTTATGCTATTTTATGATGGGAATGAAATAACTAGCTGACAGATACCATAAAGTCTTTTTTGATGATTTTGGTTCATGTTATGATTTTAAACTGTATCAGAACTCCATATGACAACCAAATAATGAATAACATGAAAAGGCATCCTCAGTTACAAGGAAGAAAGACATTCATTTGTGTATTGCTCTAAAATGTTGTGGTGGATTAGAATTGAGTGTGTATTAAATTCAGGACAAAAGTCTGACAATAACAGCTGTTCAATTGGTTTTAAACTGATGAAAAATTCTTTATGGCTCTACTAGGATAGAAGTTATTGATCAATTATTATCCGATGCTGGATTTTTTGAAATTACTGGGTAGTTTTACAATTGTCAAAATGAGATTACTAGTTTCTTCTGTCTCTTTCAAGAAATGTGTCTGTCATCTTTTAGAATTTATCTCTTTAATGACAATTTCAAATTTTAGCAGTATGTAAAACACAAAAGGGAAACAAATAATAAAAGTACATAATAGTTTCACAAACCACATTGAATTTTATGGTTTAGCTGGCAACTACACTTGTAATGATATTCAAGACTGAGAGACAATTAACGATTAATAGATTTTTACATGTATTGAGTTACATAATTAAAAAATAAAAAACAGTCAAAGTCAGAGGGCATTTTCTTAAATATTCATATTGTCTTGGGGCAAGGAAAATTTTGATACTGCCATGAAACACTGGGCTAAATTAAAAGAGTTGGTGAATTTGGAGAGAGTCTGTGTCAACGTAACTACATGTTCTCCTGACCAGCCGTTTTGTTTACAATGTGCTGCTGGCTTAGACTTGGATTCTTTTCAGTACGTTGCCTTGTTGAGAATCCTTTGACTTTTGCCTCTTGACTAAATGCATGAGAGACTCTAAATGAGTCTAGAGGAATTTTAAATTGCTTTTGTTCATTCCTTCCTATATCAAACTGTACTACCGTGACAGTATCTTTAAGGATTTATTTAATTTTTTAGAGCACATCTGCACAGACCTTTCCAAAATATTCTTGAAGTCCTCTTCAGTAACTAGTTAGCTCTGCACACTGCTTCACATCCTATAGGTCTCATGCCTTCTCATACAGAAAATACCATAAATTCTTTTGGAACTGAAAACTGTTGTTGACTTGTTTTACACATATTGGAAGCTGAAGGTGCCTCCAAGCTCAAAGTGCTGTAGCACAGAACTGAGACAGTAAGTTTATATATTATTTCAGAGGAAAAGATGTCTGCATCATTTCTACCACTTCTGGTGACATGTTGAGCTTCCTGAAATTCTTCCAACTCATTGCTATGTAAATGCAAATGTATTTAGCTGGAAATTTTGGATAGAATTTTTTCTAATGAAAATACTACTAAGAATGCAAATTAATCTTCGGCACATACATGTTTCATCTATCACCGTATGCTATATATTTATAGAAAATTGGGTCTTAGACTGAGATTCTAAAACAATAGTTTTTGCTGAAGAGACTAGTCTGATATTTCACGTTTCCTAATTTTTTTCCCTTCTCCTCTTATTTAGGATCTTTGCACCACTTATCAGGTAAGGCTGCAGCAAGATGAGGAGAGTTTTATTTTTGGTTCACTGCATCACAATTAGTTTTCTAGGTCAAAGTTTTCCTTAGTGTATATGACTCAATATCAAGCCAAAAATTTTTTGTGAGTTTTCGGCAGAGGAGTGATGTCAGCCACTTGGTTTTTGGAGTAATTTTCCATGGATTCAAGCCATTGGTGGATATGGGAAAATTATTTGGAAAGAGGAGACATTTCTCCATAGACTACATCCAACTTTTCAAAATTTCTAATAGTTAATTGAGCATAACTCATCAGATGGAATTTGTGATTGAGCAGATCAATGTTTTCTAGTCTGTACGGAGGAGCCTTTGTCAGCTGTGGTACGTATTTGACTGAGATTCTTTTTCAAATATGTTTGGTGAAAGGGATTCATCAGGTCCCCTTAACTACCACTGCTAGTCACTAACTGACATCAACACTAAAAACTGGCACAAGTATTAAGAAAGGGAATTCTCTGCAACAGAATGTGCAGTGCTGTCTTAAGCCACTAGCCTGTAGCTGCCCTCAAAACTAACAGAGGTTGAGTACCTTAATTTCCAAGTGCATGTAGCATGTAGCAAATACCTTGAAAAGTGTTTTAATATTTTAACTGTTTTTTGAAATAGTGAAGAGTTGATAGTAAGCGCATGATAGTGAATGCAGGCTTCTAATTGCTAATGTTAATCACGTGTCTAAATCTTTGCAAAGCTGAGGCCCACCAAGTGAAAATGAGGAGACTGCAGGATAAAACTGTAACTGGTTTGTAAATACATTAATATAAAGATGGACATGCTAAGCTATGCCTACTTATGTTAATTTCCAGAAAAATTTGAATATTCACATGCTTTTTAATAACGGCTCTAGAGAAATAAGCAGGAAAGCTTCACACTATATACATAAGAAATAGTCCAGCAAATACTTAAGGGGCTATGACCTGAAGTCATGAAGGGTTAGCTTCCAAGTAACTCTTTGATACAGTTCAGAATGTTGAGATAAAAAAAGAAAGTGGAAATACAGGACAAAATGTTGAGTGTGAATGGAGGGAGGAATACTCTGCCTCTGTCGATACTGCGGGCAGGTCTGCTCCGCAGTGTGCCCCGCAGCCACTTGTTACCTAGCCTGGCAGGCTTATAGCAGTGCGTTACAACCCCCTTGCTATGGGCCAGTGTTTCCTTCTAGCAGAAGCTGGCATGTATGGGGTGGATGCTGCACGCCCACACCACATCCTGACCTGCAGCCAGGGCACTGCCGAAGCGCTCACCCACGCCTGGCAGACAGGGAGCATTCTCATTAGCTGAGTTTAGACTTCCCCAGGGTAATTACGCTCTGGAGAGAAAAAGAACAATGGCCTTTTAATATGGGGAGAGGAGAGAAAGGTCATATCGAAGGCAAGGTTGCTATCATTTTGATCATGGAAATTATTTGCAAGGAAGTTAATTTGTATTTTCTCATCATGGTTTATTTCTATCTCCACATCTTTTAATCCATCTGCTTCATCCTGTTACAGTGCCAGTCTGCCAGAAAGTTGTTTTCATTTACTGTTTTGATTTCTACTAAACAATGTATCCTGACCCCTACTGCTTATGTCCTTCTCATGAGTTTGCTGGCAAACAGATATTATATATAATGTCTTTAATGTAAAAGATGCCCCAGCAGGACCCAGAACCATGGACTCATTCAGCTAGTGTGAAAATGAATGAGGTGGAATGAAAGCCTTCCCAAGGAAAAACTGAATGAAGGGAAAGGTTTTGGGTTTTTTTTTTGCTGCAGTCAGCTGGTCTTTTTCATAAGCTCACTTTGAAAGCCATTGAATTCATTAGCTACACTTAGTGGATAACAGTGCATTTATTTTGGCACAAAGTTGGTGGGCAGAGAGAGTCAGAAGGCGATTTAAAGGACTTAAATAGTTTTAATGCCAGTGGAGGGAGTGCATGGTCTGAGCAAGGAGAAAGAAAGGAGAAAGCAAACACTGAAGAAATTAGCAGTTTATTTCCCTTCTTAATTGCAGGTGAAAGGGGTGAACTAGAGCCTGCAGGAAAACAAGTTTTCCTCTCATATGTACATTTGTTGCAGGGCTAGTTCTCATTTTTTATGAGTTTGCTATGAATAGTCAAAAATTCTGGCTTGCATAGTTGAAGGCATATGTATTGTGAACAAAGGAGGACGATGAGTGGAAGATCTTCATACTGATGTCCCTTGCAGATACTCAGTCTTAGACAACATGACTTACAGATCTTCTTGAAACAAGCAACATGGCCCTGTATTATGTAATCTTTCTATGGAAACATGCATTTCCAAAGCTTAGAAATGTTTTTAAGCAATGTTTGCATATCTGCAATATCAAAAAAACCTTGTTAAGAGTGAACATAGGAACTAAGACGTAAGAAACAAACCTGCCAAGCAACCTATAAGTCCTTGTTGTGTCTGTACAAGAGGAACATTTTATTTTATGGTTAATAAGCTTGATTGAAAGTTCACTGAAGTCAAAGAGAATCTTTCCATTGACTTAACTGGAATCTGGGCCCAACCCAACATCCTTTAGGCTCGAGCTGCAATCATAGCCAGCAAATAGTTAGCACTGTGAAGGCAGCTTCAACCAACAACTGGTCTTCTGGTCCATTGCGGTCTCTTGCTAAAGGCATTTGGCAAGAGCTGCAGAGGTTAATGGAGAATTAACATGACTGCCAGTGGCACATTTAAAAAAAAAATAAAAAAAATGGAAGACCTTTGTATGTCCTGAGCATGGGGGTGCCAGGTTGACCCTTTGTGGGAGTGTGAAGTAGCGAGAAGGAACAGACCTGTAGCGTAATTGAATCTTTGATGTAAGCTTCCATGGAATCAAAAGAATTTATCCAGCTTTATGTCTGAGGTTCAAGGGGAGACCAAAAATTTTAACTGAGTGCAGACTGATAGCCAGCAGTGCAATGCTCCCGTTAAACTGCCATTGAATATTCATGGGGTTCTGGCTGATGAAGTCTTTTCCTCTCTTAAATCCGTGAGGGGAAAATACTCCCATCTTGCATGTGTCAGCCTGAAAGTACACTGACTCAGCAGAACATCATGCTGTGGGAGCACTGGTATGAAAACCAGAGTTCAGATATTCATCTCCATCAACCATATACTGAACTGCGTGAATGCAGTGACAGGAAATGCAAAATTTGGTCATTCGAGGTGCAATATTGAAATGAGCCTGAGAGGTGAAGGAGAGCTGCGAGTTGTGTAGGTAGGGCCAGCAGTATCATTTTAGGAAAGGCTGTAACTTTCACTTGGTTTTCTTGGCAGCTTTCCTAGCTTTTACTGAAACCTTTTTCAAGGTCTGACATACATGACACACTGTTAGCTAAAAAAAGAGCCAAACCAGAGCAGCTGCCCTATATCCAGGCACAAGTACAGGTTCATTTTCATTGGTAGAAGGTCCATTCCACCACACCATTTCCCATACAGAGCACTCATACTCCTCTGCAGAAGAACCAAGAAACGACCAAGCCCATTGCATGCATATCATGAGCATCTCTGTGTTTTCATGTGGGCTGAGCACGTTTTACTCCCCCCAATATGCTTACTCCTCTACTGCTCAGCCATGCAGGAGATTCCCACTGTCTCTTTCTAAGAAACTGCACGAAAGCAATGTGGATTGCTGTGACATTTTTATATCGGTAAAGAAACTTGCTTCATCACAAGCAAAACTTTACTTTTTTTTTAACGAGATACAGGTTTGGAATGTGGGATGGCTGTGGGTCCTGCTCTAAACCAAATCTTTCAAATCCTTCTACTGGAGAAGCACAGTGCTCAGAGGCCATGTGCAAACGTGGATGAGAGGACAGTGATGGCAACTCTTGCATGTCTGTCATCTTCTGCTCTGACACTAGAGACAATTGCAAGGCAAGGGAAGTGTCTCTAGGAAATATCCATATTTTTAAAAGTCTTACAAACATAATAATTTACAGTAAATATGCTTCTCCATATTATTTTATCTTTGCAGTCTGAGTAAACATATTTTCTGCTTTCTAAGTGGCATCAGTAAAGTGAGAAATAATAAAATTATTGTGTTTTATAAAAAAATAGCTTTGAAAAGCTCTAGTGCAAAACATTTACAAGTTGTCTGCAGTGTGTATTGTAAACAGAAAATGTTCAAACTTGCCTGAAGGGTCAGGGTGCCAAATTTACACTAAAATTAATGGAAACTTGGCATCCAGATGCTCTAGGTGGCTTCTGAAAATCGCACACCTCCTCTATGTTTGTGCAGTAGGCAGAATTTTCTGATGTAAAACATTGTTTGAAAAGTCACGTAAATTACACAAAACAGGAGTTTATGTTTCAGACTCAGTAGCGACTTCATCTAAAAATAGCTGCTTCAAAGGGAGTCACTGGAGGGTAACCATCTGACTGGGCTGTGGTTTTAAAAGAAAGGTTACTTAAACATAAGATAAACATGGAGCAATCTGTTCAAGCTTTAAAACAGCCTCTAGTGTTGTCAAAAACTAGATTTCTGAAGAAAGCAAGTGGGAAGATACCCTTTCATGAAAAAAATAAGTGCTGCAAAAATGAGGATTCATGCTGGAAAGGAATGCCTTCCAGGGCGTGTAAAGATTAGCTCAGAATTTAGTAGTCATTGGACTTCACAATACAAACTGGTGTTACAGTTCTTGCTCTAAATACAGTGGAAAGTCTGAGGGATCTGTGCAATCTTCTGTATACAGGAAAAAAGTCAGACATCTCACATCTGAAATACAAAATTAGAATGGGCACCTGATGTCCCTCCAGCCAAAAAAAGTATTTGGTTACTGGAGAATTCCAGAGGAATTAAACAGGAATTAAAGTATTAAAGTGATTATTTCCAACACCTTCTCTGGGATCCACTGACATTCCTAGTAAGGAAAGTCACATTACCCTCAAGATCATCTCAGTCTTTTTGCAAACTGGGATAATATCATCCCACTTGCACGGGATTGCAGGCAATGGAATACTAACTCCCAGTGATTGTTTGCAAATAAGCAGCCTTTGATGTCTTATGAACTACTGAGTTGGAGTTGCTTTGTCTGAAATGACATTTCAAGAACAGCAAGTGGCTTTCTTTATTGGATCTGAAACATCATTTTGGGGCATACCATATGCTGTGAAGCATCTGTAGCAGATGATTATCAAACGACAGCATGCAAGAGAAAAAGGGCTGACCTGAGCACAGCCTCTCTATGAAGCATTGTGTAAAACAGTTATTTTTTATGTTTTATGAAATCTTCCTGAAAAAAAAAGGGAAAACATACCAAGATTGTTTTGAATACTTTCTTCCATGATGACACATCTGTCTATGCTGGGTTTGGCCAACTGGTTTCTTATGGATTTCCCTTTTTTTCTTTCTCTTTTAAAGCTGATTTCTTTTTATCCTTTGTCTGTCCTTGACCATGCCCTTTGTCCCTGTTGTGTGTTGCAAGAACTCCATAAGGCCCTATTGACTGTGACAGCTCTATCCGGTTGAAAGACTGTGTCCATACTTAGAATTTTATGTTCCCTTCTGCCAGGTGATCATTGCCTGACATGGCTTCCAGCAAACATTTCTTTGAAGATAACTTCTCTCATGAGACACCTCTTCGTGATGATCACTTTAGCAAAGTTATAACCTCACCTCTGCACATCAGGCTTCTGAGCTGTAGCAGCACAGAAACTCCTCATGGACTGCATTTTCTCTGGAACAAGAGTATGAGGTTGAAATAAATATCTGCTGCACTCTTATGTTCCATCCCATGGGCAGTGGGTGGTACTGAGTTTATCAGAAGAAAACACATGAAACCTCAAGTAGACAATTATAGAGCAATCCACCACATAGAATATTTTTCCTCAACTTATTTCTGGGAGTGGCACATGCTACAAGTGCTTGGATTTCTAGCCTACTTATTTTCTGTATCCTGCCTGCTGCAGAATAAAAGAACAGAGGTGACCAATATTGAAATAACTATCAAATCTGGATTAATATTAAGCTTGGCCTTCATGAGAGCTCTTCAGGTGCAACTTTTCTTCGCCATATAACTACTCAGTGACCTTCATCATCAGTTCCTAACTCTCTCACAGCTAGACACTATCAGAAATGAAGGCAAATTCAAGGTGAGGAAGTGCCACTGAATTATAAAATGGAAATGGAATATTATCACTTCCTTGTGTTTCCAGGAGCTTGCTCTTGTAACTAGGGACCAAGTGTTGTCAACATGGCATGAGGGTCAGATTCTAGACACAAACTCTAAAAAATCTGCAGCTTGAATCAGCACACAGCCCCCTAGAGAATGAAATTGCATTGTGCTGATGCTTAAGGAAGAGCACATCTTCCTTCTACGCAGAAAATGGATTAAACAATTGAGTTGAAGCAACAGGAGTTTATCATAAATAGAGAGAAAGCCAAACCACATAATGAATTATTTTAGTTAGCTGTAGTAACCCTTAGGTAAAAAAAATGATCCTTTCTGCCCCTTACACAGCTGTGATAGCCCCAGTCAAGTCCTTCTCTGAATGATGAACTGATGGCCCAACTTTCTTCCTCTCTACACAATCTGTCAATCTGTTATTCTTCAAAGAGGTTCTGCTTTTGGCTCTTCACATCCCTGCCAGTTCAAACAATCAGTGTCCTATGCTGGGCTGCACTGTAGGTGCTGCACCAGAGTCTGTACCATAAATAGCCGAAGGTGACAGAGTGGGTCTTTCTCTCCCTTTGGACATGGTGCCAGGAAGCTCCACTTGCCAGGTTCATGAGCAGACAGCCCTGTGCTGAGCCTGCTGCCAGCCCCTGCACTGTGCCCATCTGTGGGCAGCTTTTGCAGCACAGCCTGTGTTTTCATTCTTTAGGAAATAGTTGGTGATGTTCAGAGGAGGTGTCGGATGAGAACCATCACTGCACTATACGTGTTCTGCAATATACCCAGGCTGTTCAGGCTTGCAGAGATGTTTTAATAGTCCTGTTGCTAAGCAAAGGTGCTCCATCACAGGCAGGTAATTGTCCCAGTAAAACAATGGGCAATGTATCAAGCCTGAAACAGGACTTATCCTAAAGGCATTGGAAAGAGTCAAATGTTTATCCTCAAAAATCAAAGGAAAGGGATGGAGGATATTCAACTTTAGTATCTAATGGGCATTATCTGTTCAGTTGCACTTTTACTAACTGGATTACTGCTACGAAAAAGCACCTTCATAAAGTAGAAATACAAGCTTGAGTTGCATAACTGTCAAAGACAGTGGGTGAAAGTCAGCAACAAGTAAAGGTAAATGGCTGAAGACTTCTTTTTATTCTACAATCACCAATTAATCTTTTACAATGTAGCAGTTTTGATTTCTATTGGGCAAATTAGCCATATAATACTACATGGGAAATTAAAAGAAGTCCCCTCACTAGCTAAGGATACTAGAATAAAAGGTGTCTTCATGATTATTGAACAAGCAGATGTCTAATCTAGTGAAAAGTTCTTTCTTTTTTGCAGGTTTATTTGTAGAATCTCTTCAATTCATCTCTTTGTAAAACCTTAACTACAGAAAAAATATTTCCTGACTTTTCATGCTAATGGCGAAATTCAATTCCTTTCTAAACTTTGGATTAATTGTCACTACTCTATAAGAAAACAATCCATGTCACATAGCAATAAGCAGATGTACTGATGGAAACTGAACGAACAGTAAGGTAGGGTTTTAGCTCCATGAATCCATGGGGACTACAGAAAAAATATATATCTTTAGGTAATACAGTAGATCAATCTGAATGAATGCTTCAGAACTGATGCACCCTGCAAAGGACAACCAGGCTTGATTTCTTTAAAAGAGGAATCACAGACAAAGCTGAATTCTCTTTTTGTAAGAAATAATTGCATTGTGCATGTTTATTTCCTCCATCCATGCTTATATCAAGTACACAGTTGAATATGCCTCTTCTGGGCTAGTATTTGGTTCCCTTTTTTTAGAGCAGTTTTTTTTATTTCTTTATAGAATCGTTGAGTTGTTTGGGTCGGAAAGGACCTTTAAAGATCAACTAGAGGGACCTTTAAAGATCTTCAATGTTATAATCTCAGAACTAGTACGGGTGCATAAACAGGGCTTATTCACAATGGCTAATTTTAAACACAGAGACCAGTCTAAATTAAGCTCTCCTCTTGAGTCATTCTCCAAAGGAGAATCTGTCTGCATCTCTCTTTCTCTCTTTTTGCCTAAAGAAGCTGGGGAAGAGATTAGCCCTTATGAATATTCTCTTTGATACGAAGTCACGTTTTTCCTGAAGAACAGAATACTTGTATGTTAAACAAAGGGGAAAGGGACCTTAGTGAAAGAAGGTTTCAAACAAAGTGAAAAAGAGAGGTGACCTTTGAAGATAACTCTCAATCTAAAATCCTGCTGAGACATGTCATTCTTTTAAGTAGGATGCAGAATTACAATGTATGTCTATACTGTTCTCTGTAAATACAGCTGTCACAATTTGCTGACTTCTGATTTCTCTCTCATATCCGATTTCTTTTTACTTTATTAACGTTGAAAAAAACCTACACATGTAGCAGTTTTGCAAGGATCCCTACAAGTTTTGCCACACATGTGTAACTGTTAGTGTCTTTTGTAAAGGTTTTCTCCATTTTTATCCAAAGCTTTAATAAAACTATGTGCAAAATGTAAATATAAACAGCTGAGGCACCAGTCTCCAAAATGTGTGTCCACACTATTTCCAAACTAGGAGATATTCCATCCAAATACCTTCTGGAATTGGGGCAGTACTGTACTACTCAACAAGGGATAAATGTGATTAGAAACTTTATTACAGAGTAACTCTGAAAAAAAGTAAAGCTTTTCTGTTTTGAGTGGAGGATTCCTAAGGATTTACTGGAAAATACACAGAGCCAATATCATTTTTTAAAAATATCTGCATTATAAAACATCAAAGTCTGTGACATAAATCCTGAGCATGTTGTATAACACTGTTTACATGGTGAGCAAGTAAACTCTACCTAAAGTGTACAGAGTTTAAATGTTATGTCTTAAGCCATATTTACGTAAAATGTGTGTTGAGTATGGAGTGAGTATGAGCAACTGTTCCATATATCTATGGAGAAGACGTGAATCTTAAATTACAGAATATAAACAAAGAATGATAATAAATGTCAGACTTCTGCCTCGGAGAGATTTATTTTGTGTTTTCCTAAGCAAAATATCACAATATCTCTATTAAGTAAATTGTGATGACTATTCTGGTAAATGTCATCTAAACAATTTAAATATTTAGTATTCTGTTCCACATCCATACCACTGGAGCAGCATACTAATAAATAATAACAATGATTCAAGTTTTCAGCTCACCCAAATGTAATAAAAGGCTCAAAATAAATTGTGATCAAAATATTCAAGCTGTGATTCAGTAAGACCCTTTAAATAAACACATGGGAAAACTATTAGAAACAGGGAGAACTCAGTTTGATAATACATGACATTCCACTTATGGAAAAAAATGCTTTGCTTTATTGCCTAACACAGGAAGCTTTCTGCTACTAGCTAATACCAAAGCACATTCAAAAAACCAAAATGTCAAAACACGACTGTTTTTCCCTATTTGAACTATTTAAATACACAGATCCAAGAGACCTCATGAGTGACAGAAGTGACTTAGGGGAGAAATATGCCATTTTCAGTTACCATACTTGGAATCAGAGATGAAGAAATGATTGTAGCAGTAAAACTCAACTACAAAGGACGAACAGAATATAATAAAATACAGTGAATTCTACTTGAGTAATTCAAAGCACCTTTATACATATTGATTATCTAAGGATTGCAATTTATGGAGGTAGGAAAGATGAGTAATATTATACTTAAATATTAAAGTATTATACTTAATACTTAAAAAATTAACATCCAGAAATGTCTTGGCTACAGGAATTTGAATAGAGGTATTCTAACTCCCAGACTCTTTCCCTTACCTGTCGGTAGTACTCCCTGCCTTGGACGCAGCATGTGGATAGGAACCATGTTACCTACCTACATCCACGTGGACAGCTGTCTATTTACAGTCCTCCTTAACTGAGATTTAATAGGCTTTTGCAGGTTTCTAGCATGAAAATTAACTAATACTATTTGATTTTTCCTATGTGGAAAGAGGACAGTAATGCAAGTGTCTCACAGTCCAAAAATTTACCTACAAGTTATATGTGTGCTTACATTTACTATGCAAATCAACAATAGAAAGAGTTGCATGTGAGTGTCAGACACACCATGTAATCTGGGCACCAGCTGTTGCTAAAAGTGGGAGGTGATGGTGGCATTGAAAAATGTGGTAGGGGCTGTGGTGGGAAGCTGACAGGGATGAATCTCCCCTTCCCACCCCTCAAGGCTGTGAACTTCTCCAGCAGCACTGCCTTCTCAGCTAAGAATATCTGGCATGGCCTGCAAGAGAGGAAACAGCAGCAGCAGGAAGCAGACCAGATTTGAAGTGGGATTTTAACAGGTGATACGGGAGCTGGTTGTGATTTTAAGAGCTCATTCAACTGACCAGGACCAAAACTTTCTTAGTGCTACCCTGGAGAGAATAACAAAGCTCAGAGCAAGCAAGATTGAAAGCAAGTAACATATTCCTGTGAGGGGTAAAGCAAACTATCATACAATGCTGAGCTAGCAACTGCATAGAAATTAAGAGGGGATCATAAACATTCTGGAAATGTTACCATATAATTACAAATTTGTGATGTCACTGAATTATCACTGATTGAAAAATCTTGGATTTATCTGGAAAGTAATATTAGTTTAAAATTTTATAGTTGTGCCATCAATATTTCTGTAATTTTAAAGAATATTAACAAAGCACTGTTTTATTGTGCAGTGTGTGAAGAGAGGGAAGATAGAAATCTACTGAGGAAAGAAGAGATCCTAACTCAATATAGTCAGAAAAATTACATAAATGTGATCCTTTATCAGTTTTTCAATATAAAGCACTACAAATTTTGCAATAAAATTGAGTATTTGGTAGTCATCAGCTGTTGAGGTAATAGAGAGCAGCGGTAGCTGGGGCAGACTAATGTGTCCATGTTTCTGCCTCTTAACATCAGGAGGTTTACTGGCTGAGAATCGTTATGACTAATGATTTATAAACAGAAATAATATGGGCTCAATTCTTTGGGTCTGGGACTCAGTTAGAAACAATTTTGTTTTGTTCAGCAAATAAAGAATGAAGTACTGTCCAAAGGTATTTTTAGAGAGCATCTTTCTTTAATTAAAGTGATTGCAGTGACCACAGTGTTTTCGGGCAACGTATGTACACTTCTACAGGAATAAGAACTATTTGCTTATGAGATACTTATTCTTTTCTCACTTCAAAATGCTGTCAGGGAGAGAAGTGGAGGAAATTGATACTTTAGCCTTTTTGGTAGATGAGATGCTAGAGAAAGATAGACACCAGTGACCACACCAGGATGCCAAAACAGAAGCAATTTAGTTCAAAGAGATTTAAGGTACTGCACAATTAAACAAGACACTGAAAAAGATATGTATGGCTCTGGAAAGGGACTGAATTTCCCTACAGGCACATATGCTTGATGGAATATAGCAACATAAAATTAAATGTAAATTCTGCTTAGAAAGGCTACAGCCTCAGGGATGGCATGGTCCTTCAATCAGTAAGTCCAGGTGTTTTCTGGTGTAGGATATGCAGATATGTGATAAAGGGCAATTTCTTTCTCATGTGAAAGATAATGAACAAAAATTTTAAATACTCACTTTGACTCTTAGGAAGAGAAAGACATTCACAGAATATAAAAATTCCTCTCACTTCTTCCTTTTCACAAGAAATTTGAAACTTGCATGAGTCTCTAGGTTACCCATCCTTCAACAGCCTTCTGTTGATCAGAAAGTATGCCAAGTATCAGAGAGCTAAGGGTAGCAGTAAATGACTACCTAAAGCTGTTCAAATCTAAGGTACTATAACAACCTGGAAGCATAAATATACAGATAAACATCTTACAAATATAATACATGAGTTGACATATGTTCAGACATTTTTTGTCAAATAATTTTGAAAAGGAACAACAACAAAAAAAAAAAACAACAAACAAGAGAGAGAACATGACTCTCAAAAACTATTTTCAACATGTAGCTGGACAGGCTTGCTATCTGTCAGGCTACATGCAAGTCACAATCAAGGTACTCAAAACTTTATGAACTAAATAAATGATCATCCTAATCATTTCTGCCTGTTGTACTAAACTTCATAAAACTTTACTGTATTTAAACTGTATATATGCTAACTTGAGATCACTGTAGCAAACCTTTTAATTTATGTCTTTAGTCATGAAGATAGAATGATGCGAAATAGGGAAGTTTTTAAATACCTTGTGAAGTGCTACAATTTAAAAAAATCCCATTGTGTAGAGCTTGGTTGCAATCTACCTAATCTCTTTCAGCGTAAGGTAAAGTACTCAATGCAGACTTCTTGGCAAAATCAATTGATTTACTTCTTTGATTTACTTTTTTTGGTTTGGTTTTGAGCATGATATTTTCAAATTCTCACTGAATCCACATAGACCTGGCAAGAAATATTTGAGGCTCAATATACGTTCTGTTCTTACACCTTTATCTCTCTTTAGTGTAAGTGTCTCCATAAGCCCTACTACAACCTTCCCACTTTGCCAGCCCAGGATCCTAGGCACCGACCAGCTCTAGTAGTGTCTCCTGGGCTCAGACTGCAGAATAAATTCCTCAGTCATAAGAAAGAGCCATGAGTGGGTCTGTAAGAAGAAGAGTCTGTAAGAGAAGAAAGGTAGAGGTGGGATTGTTGAGTCGAGGTCATTAGTAGCTTAAGGGTTCAAGAGGGGAAATAGCAACTTGGAAAGATGTATAAAACTAAAAAAATAATAAAAAATAAGAGACTCTGCTTGAGGTTGGTTAGGAAGCTTTGGGTCAAGTTATTAGAGTTACCACTGTCAATGGAGCTGGGGGACAACAGGACTGAGAACTTGCCCCCAGAAGCTGCAAGGGCCAACCTTCCTCTCCTGCCTAGCCAGCAAAGACCTTCTGGGTGCTGTATTAGGGTACTGAGCACGTGGATGCTTAGTCTAACAGCTCATCAAATCCTAAATATTTTTTTTGTGTGATACTGAATTAAAAATTGCTTTTCGTTTTCAAGTTGCATATATCACAACCAGTTCCCGTATCACCTGTTAAAATCCCACTTCCAATCTGATCTGCTTCCTGCTGCTGCTGTTTCCTCTCTTGCAGGCCATGCCAGATATTCTTAGCTGAGAAGGCAGTGCTGCTGGAGAAGTTCACAGCCTTGAGGGGTGGGAAGGGGAGATTCATCCCTGTCAGCTTCCCACCACAGCCCCTACCACATTTTTCAATGCCACCATCACCTCCCACTTTTAGCAACAGCTGGTGCCCAGATTACATGGTGTGTCTGACACTCACATGCAACTCTTTCTATTGTTGATTTGCATAGTAAATGTAAGCACACATATAACTTGTAGGTAAATTTTTGGACTGTGAGACACTTGCATTACTGTCCACTTTCCATATAGTGAATATATATATATATATATCCTGCTTACAGAGTCTCTGCACCAAGTTAAAGATGACCAGACAAACAGACCCAGAACAAGGGAGGTAACATTATCCTCCTTCCATCTGCTGCTGTTCCCTCTTCACTCCCCCACCTTGGAGTTGCTACCTCTTTTCCTAGACAGCAACACCAGGTGAAACCTGGAGTTATTTGACCCACTTTGCTTACCCCTTTTGTAGTGCCATGGCAGTATCACTACAGAAATATCAGTCAGGAAGTATTTTTCCACCCTGTCTACTGTGGGTTTCTGTTATGAAACTGATGGTCCCAGACATTAAAACCCATTTCAGCTGATGTATGGAAATGCCATCCTTAATTAGATAGCTGTTTTATTGATGTTGAAACCAAACCTTCTTCTGTACAGTAGTATAAGCATAAAATCTAATCCCAGTGTTCCATGTTCCAACTGCCATTGTTTTTCTATAGACTTCATATAGATGTCAGATCAAGAATGCTAGTGCAGGCAAAGTGGCATTGGAATCAGATGTTCAATTTACTGCTAATAGCTCTGGAGGGAATGAGAAACAAACAGCGAGAACAATTTTGTGAGGTTTCACTGCTTCAGAAGCTAAGCTTAGGCAGGTTAACTTAGTAGATTTCTGAAGGTGTGAAGATGATTTTATTTAACACAGAATTTTTATTTTAAGGTTACTTGCAGTTTCTGGTTAACTTTGTGTCATCAAAAGAAGATACGGTTCTGCTGCAGAGGTGTATCTGCTATTTTGCAGAACTTTCAGAACTTCCTGCCTCAATGTTACGAGGTGCAGAAAAAGTCACCAGTAAAGCATATAAATCTCACTTGGAGTAAGTGTGGTAATTGGTTGTGGACCAGGACAACCATTTCTGAAGAGTGGAATTACAATTCTTCATTGCGTAGCGCCAGGAAATTGCTTTGTGGTCATTAGAGCAGAGAAGAAAGTGGTGTTCTTGACCTATAGTTCCTACCCTTTCACATAAGATAATAATAATTTATTGTTGCTTCATTTGTTCTCTGCTGCCTAAAGTTCTCTGCTGGAATTCAAACCTTCTTTCATGTGGCTTCAAGTGGCCCATATTTCTTAAGAAGCATGGTGTTCTGTGGCAGAAGTTCTGGCGGAAAAGGTATTTTCCTGCCAGTATGCCAAACATACTGGATCTATTCAAGGCCTTAGTACCCTTTTCAAAGCTTTCTGGTTTCATGAGCCTTTTTCCTGGCATCTCAGAATGGCTAAATTTTGGTTTTATAAGGGGAAAGTACTGGATTTTTTTTTTTCCATCCTCTAATCCACTCTATCACGAAGGGGCTTTTGTGCATGTGGTTTTGTTCCTCAGTGGGAACATGGTCTAAGCAGATGTTCCTCTACAATGATGATGCAAAGAAGCAGCATTTATATAATGTTTGTCTATGGGTGGCTTTCATTAGGTTGCGCTATCAGGTAATTGCTGAATAAAATTGCTGATATTTTATAAACAACAATTTTCCCCAAGAAGTCAAAATTTAGTGTCCTCACTCTGGCTTTTGTACTAGCCTGACAATACAGGTCTCTGGATTTACCTGGGCTTTTCTTGGCCTGAGCAGATCTCAGCTTGTTTCAGTTGTGGCAGCAGCTGTCTAGAAGTCAGGTAACCAATGTCTAAGGTTGTTGCAGTTTAGTTTCAGTTTATGCTAATGACAGGCAGTTATTCCCCATGAGCTGTATATGACTAGAGTAAAATGCAGTGTGGAAGAGCACAGGCTCAAGACGATACCAGATTTCCCAGACTGTAAACTCAAATCAGACTTGTCAATCAACAGCCCCTGCAGGTGTGCAACCTTGTGAGTCAGAAAAAGAAAAGAGAGAGAGATGTTAGAGATAACAAGAACAGAAGAATTGTATAATTGGGAACCAAGAAAAAGAAAGAACATGTGAGCAAACTGCCTTAAAAAAGTTAAAAAAAAAAAACAAAACAAAAAAACCAAACAAAACCAAAAAGGAGGAAAAGAGCATCACTACTCACATCATGCTCCTTCTGAGAAGAAAGAAACCGTCACAACAAGCATCATGCTCCTCCAGGTGAAGACTTTGGAATGTTGACAAGTTATTGTAAGCACCACACCTCTT